>VZRH01003822.1:1612879-1641233 GCA_013397555.1 Urocynchramus pylzowi | reverse complement strand
AAAAAAAAAAAAAAAAAAAAAAAAAAAGACTGGAAAAAAAAAAAAAAAAAAAAAAAAAAAAGAAAAAGAAAAAAAAAGAAAGAGAGAGAGATTGGTTAAAAATAATTTGTTGACTGGCAAAGACACAGATGTATAAAGTTTCTACTAAGGAATTTCCAAACATATATGTTTTACTTGTATTGATAAACTGCATGCCCAAAGATGTCTCAAGAAATACAGTATATAACTCAAAGTGTTACTACCCTATTAATTTGCTTTTGTATAAAGGCCCAAAAATAATTCTGCCCAGAATAGAATATTCACATTGCTAGCAATCACAGAAAATAGGGTAGTGGCATTTAGAACTTGTAACTCTGAAAATTGAGCACAATGTAGTGGGTGCAGATTGTTACTTTCAAGAAGCTGAGAAAATGTTTCTCATTTAATGCTATTACTGAACCTTTTTTAGAGTACAGTACATAGGAATCACTTATTTTGTGTTTTTAGCTTTCTCAGAATCGTGTTCCTAACTTCCTAGTTCCTTATTTGATCCCCAGAAAATGGGGGTAGAGTAAAATCTTGATATATAATCAGTATATAGATTATAGAGTATACCTGATATATAATTTTTTAGGTTTATGTTTCAGCTAATATATACTTGCTCTTTAAACAGTGTTTTGCTTTCTTTTTGTCTTAGTATGCCCCTAGCAGAAGTAATGTAGCTTTTAACTATATTTCCATGAAAATTGCTGAAAAAATATTTCTAAGATTTACTTTGAAAGCATGTTTACAATTTTGGTGTCACTTCTGAAAGGAATTTTTTACCTTCATAACTTATACAACTGGCAGAGGAAGCAACTACATAGAACAGTGTACAAGAATGCACATATATTTATGGTAAACTTTCTAAAGTACTCTCTCAGCTGCAGTCCCAAGTGCTTTTAGAGGTTTCTTTTCCTGAAGGGGGCAAATTTTTCAGCTATAGTTTTCTTTAAGAGTCAGCCATTGATGGTGTACTTCACAGCATCTTCCCAGGATGCTGATGGTACTAGAGGCAAGGAGCTAGATTCACTTTTCCAGCCCCTGGCACATAAGATTAAATGGCATAAGAAGCCCAAATATGCAAAGGAATGTGTTCCACATTTTCAAGGCCTATGTGCACTGTAAGAAAAGGAACTAAGATACTACAAAGCTACATTGGAAAAAACAGGAGTTTCATCATTCATATCAGTGGAAGGGTAATCAGCCTATATTAAACAAACAAAACCCCTATAACAGCCTTTTTCTTAAATGCAATAAATGTTTTAAATTTCTTGTCAGCACTTGCTCATCCAACGAGTTATTGTATCAAATACAATGTGCACTGTAAAAATATCATGCCAGGAGAAATACAGGAAAGTTGCAGTATGTAAATGACACAGAGAAGAATGAAGATGCAGTTCCAGACTGTATTCCAAAGAAAGTGCTGCCTGGGGACAGCTTCTGTCACTTGTCTAAAGATTTGCCCTGAATAAGCAGGGTCAAACTCAGACCAGGAGACCTGACCAGAAGGATTGTTTTTCAGGGTCAAGGCTTCTTGCAACACAGTCTTCTCTTTTGTACAGGTAGATCTTATTTTCATGGTTTATCTTAATTTTCATAGTCTGAATAAAATTTATAGGACCAATTTCATGACAGATTTAATGTTTTCCCTAAATACTTAAAACAACAAGGCAAATTGTAAATGTGTTGCAACTGTAAGAGAATGTTTATCAGAGTATTCATCATGACAACATAATACACTTCTAGATGTGGGGGTTTTTTTAACCATATTTTTGTTATTGTATTTAAGATAATAATCTTAGAGGACATAAGGAAGAAATTCAATCCCTTTTGTAGCATTTGTTGTGAGCCAGTCAGTCAAAATACCAGATAGGAAAGCTCTGGTTTGTGTTACAGGTTATAAATACATGCTGCTTTTAAATTCAGATATGTGATCCATACACTAAATCTTTTCTTTCCTGAAATGTACTAGAAATCTTGAAAAGCAGTAAAATAAAATGCTTATTTCCTCTGAAGGAAGGCATTTTTGAGCTGAGGAATATGTTACACTGGGAACTTTTTGAAGCTGAAAAATATGGAATAAAGGCAGTATAAAGACACTTCAGAGTAATTATTAAAAGCAGCTTAAGTCATCAGCCTGTTTTTCCATTAGAACACATGTATATACTCATTAACACAAGTACAGAGACTTGAGATAGGTGGGGTGGATCTTCCTGTGTGAGTAACAAATGATGCATTTCAGACCACAAATTATATACATCATTGTCACAGAGTGAACAACAGGTCTAAAGAATCCTGGAACCTCAAAACAAAGCATTCTGTAGCAGAAAAAGCATTCTAATATTAGTTAATCTAGAATTTTAAAATTTTATATTACTATGAGATCACTGCAATCAATTAGTGGTTTTTACATTCTGATCTAGTTTTTCCTGAATTAAATAGCAATAGTACCAGTAACAGTAATAGCAATAGCAATAATGAAAAGGCTTCTATTAATTTATAAAAAAAAATATAGAAATATGAAATGTTCAACTAAGCTGAGTATCCTATTTGTGTCACAATGGAAGTTCAGATTAGAGAAATCACTTTTATTAAAAATATTGTAAAATCTTTCCAGCAACTAAGAGAGTTATAGTGTTTACCTGAAATTGAAACAGACATTTTGGGACTTTCCTTTTTTGGTTTTCTTTAACAAATAAAATAAATAAAGAAGTAAATACATACATACATACATACATACATACATACATATATATGTGTGTATATATATATACACACACACATTTTGCCTTTGCTAGTTTCCAAAACCCCAGTGAAGTCACTAAGAAGCCACTAAGAGTCAGATAATGAAATTAAGCTGTGTGGTGATAGGGTTGTTCCAGTGAACACTCCCACATTTATTTATAGGAAAATATTTTTTATTTTAAAATTTATTTATAGGGAAATCAGTGCTCTTAACTCAGAACATCTACTGTTTTTTACAAAGATAAATTTTCAGTCCAAGGTTCACTTGTATTTCTAGGCATTAAGAAAATATTTTCCTCTCTATTTAAACATGCTTTTTTACTCTCAACACAGAAATGGGGAATAAAGTGGAATTTTCTGTACATCACAGCAATATTTGTGAAGAAGGCTTGTGTAATCTTGTAGACAAAGTGCACTTGGATGTCAGGAAAGTATTTTTAATAAAATTGTAGAGGTAGTTTTAGAAAATATCTAGCTAGACATCTGTGATATGTAGACATCATAAGGTTAGTCATCCTTGATGAGCAAAAAGGTTCTATTATGTGGTTTGAGAATAAACTGAGTACATTAAAGATAAAAGTCTTGTCCTGTCAGATTCAAAGGGGAAATCAGTGGGATTGATCATGGTAATACATGATATGAACAATTCTTTTAGATGGGGTTTTCACTACGACAGCAGGCTGGACCATGCAGATGTTTTAGTCCCTTGGAAACTGTCCCATCTACATTTTGGAGGTAAACATTTAATTTGAAAACTTCTGTTTTCTCCAGAATTCAATCATTCTATCACTGCTAAAGATTTTGAATTTAATTACTATATGACCATAAACTTGACTGTACTTGCTTGCTCAGATCCATAATCAAATAATCCTACCAGAACTTATATTTAATTTAGTATGCACTGTTTCTTATTGAAGTTAATCCTTCATACACTTTGAAAAGCTGGTACTTCAATAGCCAGACATGCACAGAGAATGCAGAAAGGAATGCTTATCATTTAGAGTGTTCATTCCACAGAAACTATCATCAGCTTTGATAAACAGATAAAACCTGGTAAAAGTTTGATTCCCATAACTGCTCAACTTTCTGATATCAAAATATTAACTTCTATGAAATGAAGCTTTGTAATAAGTGGAATAATGAAATTCTGTCAGGAGTTCTGAAGTTTTCATAATAATTGGGCACACAGCTAAAGAGAATACCATTTGCATTTTGCACTTTCCTATAATCAAACTTTCAATAAATCATGTAGCTATTGAAACATAGAGCACATATCCATGGAAAACTTGAAAAATTCCATTTATTTGGTTTTATTGAGAAAATCATTAAGCCAGTTTTGCAGAGTGCTAAACCCTGGTTTGTTTTATTTTTTTTTTTTCCTGCTTGCCAATGAATAAATAAATAGTGGTTAATTTATATTGTACAACTTAAATATGTAAACCTTACAAAAATGGTGTGATTCATTAACTTTGAGTCCAAGTTTAGGTATTTATTTAAAAGTCTGTCAAAAATTAGAAGGCCCCATGACCACCTTCTCAACCCTTTTAAAGTAATGAATCTCTGTGGAAGTCAATGCCAATGGGTATTGGGGAAAATCTGGTTGCTAATAAATGGATAGTTGAAGAATCTTTTTTTCAGCCCGCTGACATTCTTGTTCAGGAAATGAAGCAGGAAACATTTCATTAACAGTGAAAGGAAAAAAACCTAGTGAAAAACAAACAAGGCACAGTCAAAGTTCACCCATGAAATGGATGAAATTTGTCCGGGTTCCATTAAAAATAATGTCACTAGACACCAGCTGAGGTTCAGGACCTTACTTCTTTAATTAAAGTTGATTCCAAGATCTAAAACAAGGACCACTATCAGGCTTTCTGTCTTATTGCATAGCTCTTACCTACACTATTTTAATCAACTGAGTTCAAACTGATCTTAATAAAAATAGATTAGCATTCATCAATACATGGAGAGAGCATAATATAAGAAAAACATATCCTTGAATGATAAAATTATTATCATTTACTACATGCAGAGGAAATTTTCAATGAAGTTGAACCTTTCCTCAGCTCAGTGGCTGCAATGTACCTGAGGCCTGTGGGCTGCCTGAACAAATTAAGAAAGGGGACTATTTTTTTTTTCAATGAACAGAGAGACAAAGTCAATTTTGTACTGAGTTGCTCAGGATAGATACCTAAGAATACAGACTTGCACTGTGCATGCTGAGGTGGTTCCACTGGAAATACTGAAAATACAATCTGGTCTCCTGGTTTTGTTTCTCATTAAAATGTCTGTAATTACAACCAGTCTGTTCATATGTTTTTTTTAAGCAGTGGATACACTATTTTAATCTAGGAAAAATTTGAATAGTGTGTATAGGAAAGTCCAGGTCAGCTTTTACTATGGTTAATTGGGGTGTGCCAAGAAGAATGTCAGCTCAAGGGCTTTCCTAAATGCTGTGGATTTCTTTCAGAATCTCTTCAGAAGAATTACTTCTGCATTCTGTTTCTTCATTTATTTCACCTGTTCCCTGCTTTGCCTGATGCACGAAGACAAAATTGTAATATGTGGAGTCTGGTTTTGTGTTTAAGTTAATAACTGAATTTTAGTAAGGCAACACAGCCTCTTTCACAGTCTTAACTTCTAGAGTTCTAGAGGCCCCCAGACTGGACAGTATGGCAGCACTACTTCTAACCTGGACAGAGCAAAGTTGGCACATCCTCTCTGTTGCTGCTTCATGCCACAGTGAGTAACTCATTCATTCAACTCAGAGAACTGTTTCAAGGCCACTGCTTAGGGAAAAGAGAAAATTCCTTTTTTTTACCAAAGTAAAAAGTTAGATAAGATCTTAAATTGATAAAGAAAGAAATGAAACTATCTCTTAACCTCTGGTGACCAAGATGGTTTTCATCCCAATGGAAGTCTCCTCACCCCTTTCATGCAGCACATCCTATCAGTGCTCCCAATAAAGGCAGTGAGTTTTCAACTAGAAAAATACTGCTCACAATTAATATGGTTCAAACAGGAGGTAGACTTGGATAGAGCAGAACAATCCAAATTGAGCCACAGTAACTCTAGAAATGTGTGCTTTTTCATTTGAAGACCTTGAGGGTTTAAGTCATCACTGAACAGCTTAAGACTTAGTGAGATATAACCTGAGATAACAACAGAAACATTCTTTGGTCTACCATGATCTCTGATGCTAATGTGAAATAGATCACAGATTAAAACATAAACCCCAAAGAATTACTACATAGGCATGAGCTGATAAGCTTGAAAAAAATATTTTTTTTCCTTTCTCCAGTATTTTCACTTAAACTATTTCAGATGGGCTTCAGTAATTCTTTTTAATTTATGTTTACTTAAAAGATATATAAGAAATGGAATTATGACAAGTCTTTTAAAATTCAATTAATTTCTATTGTGAAATCATCTTTCAGTAGAGACAAGAAAATCCATTCCCAGGAATAAGACTATATTTTATCCCTACTTAGATATCAGATATTGCAGTCACAAATGTAGAGAACATTTTTGCAGTCTCAATTTGAAAGTACATTAATAAATCTGAGGAAAAATATACTTTTTCTTCCTGTAGAGTAGCTTATTAACTTGCACTGTGAAATCTGAAATGTGATTTAAATAATAAATTGTGGAGACTAGTATCTGTCCAAGATAAAAACCTAAAAGGTACCCATTCTCTCTCTTTTTATTTTTATACAGCAAGCTAATGAGGCCAAAAAGCAAAGCAAGAATTGTTCCTCTGGTACAGACAATCACTACCTGTTCCTCTGCACAAATATCACTGGGATGTATGCACAAATTTATTTCCTTTATTTAGTTTCAACCCCCAAAACCATAAGGAAAAAAAAATCAGATTATTAAGATCTCAGAAAAAAAGGGAAATCAGAACATTAAATAAAGAGGTAATTCTTGTTTCAGAGTTTAACTGTTAATATCTAAAAATTTTGTGAACCAACATTGAAATGTTGCTGAAATTAATTTGTTTTGTTTTGTTTTGTTTTTGTTTTGTTTTAACAGAGATCACACCTTATTTTTAATGTTCAAGTTTGAAAATGCCTTTCAAGTATGCTTTTGTTGAAAATCAGGCCTTTTATGGATCATTCTGTCACTCATCTGTGTTGGTAACAATACAGCACAGGTCATCCAAAAAATGGGAATATTTCAAGGACAGTTTTTAGGAAATATCAAGAGGTTGCAATAAAATAATTGTCATGATTTTTAATCTCAGAGAGGAGTATTACATTTACTAACATAGCATATATGTTACTATTGTCTTTGTTAAAAATGTTTAAATTATTGTTAATTACTGTAAATTACTGCTAATAATTTGATTTATAAAGAAGAAAAAAACTTCTTGCTACAGAAATTCCTTTGGTACTTAAGATGAATTTTAGGATGAAGCAAGTGTTTAATGTTTTCTTTTGAAGTAAGTGAATAATCATTTCACTATGAGTGAAACTATGCCAGGCCTCAAAGTAAAAGTAAAAATACAAAAGTCTTGTTATATAGTGAGCTTTGTCCAAGCAAAGGTATGGAAACACTTTGAGACAAATCACAACCTAATTTTAATGAAATTGTGTAGGAATAACTTAACTGAAAAAATTTCATCACTATGAAATATGGATATACTTAAATTGCTTCTGGTTCTATTCTGTTTTAGGAGTGTATGTTTGTATTTTCCAAACAGATTCCCTGCTGCATCTCCCCCAGATGAATGTATTTCAGAGAGAGTTTATGTGCATGCATGAATTAGTGTGCACATATGAATTACTCATATCAAACATTTGTTTGTTCAGAACTGTCCAGATTCAAGCTTTGAGTCAAATCTGACACTCATTGGCACTTGGACAAGCATATTAAAGCAAATGTGGTGAGTTAGCACCCAATTTGCCTTTAACTTTGCATATGTCTCCTTCCATAAATTTTCTCCTATGGATCAGCTTCCATGAGCACACAACAATACAGAAGGGCAATGATATTTCTCTGTTTCCAAAATACAACAATATGCTTGTAGACTCTTAAAACAAAATGCAGGATAGATAATTTGCTTAGCCTTAGATGCTAATGTACAATATATTTTCCCATCTCCTCCCATTTAGTGAAATTACTCCAGAAGAAAAATATCCCTTTTTATTGAAGTATACCAGATTAAAGTGAATTATTAAAATGCATAAAACAAGACAGTAATGTATAATGTGGTTTGTGACAAAATGTACTGTAACCTTAACTGTAATTATATCAAATATATTGATTTAAATTTCATAATCAAATTGTGCAGGTAACGATCCATATCTTTGGTAATTGAGTTGTGTGTGCAAATGTAATTATAGTAATGGTATAAAAATTTGATGATGCCATCTAGATTAGATTGAACTTTGGGTGTACTTTAAAGAATATTCAGGGATTCATAAAAAATCAGTTTATGTGGAACTCTATCGTAACCCAGGACTGATGTTTTCCTGAGAATGGAGTTTAATCCCTGTTGAAAGTGTGGCCGGAAAAGTTCCAACCAGGAAAGCATCTTCAAGTTATATTCTTCTGTTAAAATATAGGACACAGCTGATGAAACCTTTATAGAAGACAGCAACTTTGTTTTGTGTAGGAGCAATTCTGGGTTTTCCTGAATGGGCTTTTTTGGTTAACAGCACTTTTTATAGACTTTAAGAGCTTCAGTGCTCAAAAGCATTCTGAACTTCTTAAATTACCACCATCAAGATTACACTTTGCAGTGCAGAAGGGAGAGGTTGTTGATAGTTCCCCACAATGCTGAAATTATTAAAGAGATAACCCCAAAACCCCACCCCTCAGCAGTTCTTTATATAGTTCCAAATGATCAGGCATCTGAAATGAGATATATACACTGGCTTTGCTATCAGATGCTTTCTTGTGATTGATACAGCCATGGAAAGCAGTGCCTATAAATTTACTGTAATCATACATCTTTGTTCAAGAGTGAGCTGTAGAAGTTCCAAACAAAATTTTTAAGATCTGCAGTAAAAACTGAAGAGGAAAAGAAAAAAAGATACATTGAACTTTATCCCTTTTTCTGGAGAAAATTCTTCCTTTTGTTTTGAGGTCATGCAGACTTAACTAATCTTAATGATCTGTAGATGTGTTTTTAAATAACAGATTTTGACTCAAAAGTTCAATTAATTTTTTATGAGTTGATGTGAATTTTCATGTACTTGATGGGAATATATTGGAACCATAAAACAACAAATATTTCCTGCAATAATTTGTCTCATCCAAAAAACTGCTGTGATAAAATGTTCCTCACACAAATGTATATGTTGAATCCATAAGTAAATTCAAAAAACATGAAATTGGTGCATGTATTTCTTGTTTTCTAAATCTGCATTATTCTCATACCAACATCCTATGATTCATTTGTTACTGGCAGAATCATGTATCTAGCAGAATTTTTATTGCAGTATTGAAAAGGCACGACTAGATCATCTCAGTACTTGAGAATACAGATGTAAATAAAAAACCAGCTATACAGAATTTCAGATTAATCAAATGTGTTCCTGGAAAAAGTGAGATTCAACTGATGTAAGCAAAATTTGGATATGTGTGTGGATAGTGTCATGTGGTTGATAAATATTCAGCTAATTAGGGTTTTCTCGGATAGAGCACATGAAGAAATGTTGAATGTTCTGTCACATGATCACACACACCATTCAAACACAAAGGAGAACTCTTCTTTAGAATCAAGAAAAATGTCATGGCACTTGTCTCTGCTTTCTAAGGCAAATGTGGCTCTATGCTCATGGTAAGATGTGATGAAACCAGAAAGAAAACAGTATTGTTTTCTTATTTATTTATTCGGTTTCTCTGTCTTTATTGGGAGAAGATATATTGTGTGTAGGAGATGTAGGAGTACATCTTGTTTCCTTATCTCTAGATCATCTCTGAAATAAAAAGTTAAATTAAAAAATTCAATAGAAAATTCCTTGTTCTACAAAGACAAAATGTTACTTATATGAACTAGTCTAACAATGAAGTGAGCAACAAAAATCTTTTTTCAAACAGAGATGAAGAATAGAAGGTGACAAGGAACTACATCTCATAATATTTGTTTGCTCAAAATTGACTGTGTTTTATAGCAGATTTTAATTAATTTTTTTCCAGATTCTATTCATGTCCCAAAAAAAACCCCACTAAGATTGATTTCTGCTAATACAACATAAATGGCTCCCAGGTACATTAAAGTCAGTACATGTATTTAAGCAGACGTGTTTTCTGAGTTTCAAGTATGCTTTGCACAAATCTACCTCTAGAAGGAGGGGTAGATTCTATCAGAGCAATGGCCAGTCTCTTTCACACCATTGGACTGAAATTTTCCCTGACTCAGAGGACATATGCTGGGCACTGAATATTCCCCATTCATGCAAATCATTGTATTTTGTCTTAAAAAAAAAAAAAAAAAAAAAGAAAGGTGATTAGTCCAATTGATGATAACACTTTTTACTTCAAAACTTGTGAGAGTTCCCAGCTACAGTCTGCTTAAATTCTACTTCAGAATATCTAAGTTCAGGGCACATATTTTGGCTAAGAGAAATATGAATCACTAAAAGTTTGGGTTGCCTGTCTGTTATCATAGCAGTGATTGCCCTGAGCCCCACACCTGCAGGGAGAAGGTACTGATTCACCTGGTAATTATGTACATGTCAGAAGCTTAATCAGGTTGCTTGAAAAGTACTGTAAAACAGAATATGTGCTTGTTAGACATAGTTCTTAAAAATCTCATTGAGAAAGAAAAAAAATAGGACTGATTAACAATTTTTCCCTGTGCTCAGAAAGTCTAGAGAACAGACATATTTCTAAGTATTTGAGATAAAAAGTGAATAATTAGAAATAATCTTAGATTTGAAGAGGAACAGAAAGCAAGATTATTTTTTCAAGGAGCATTTGTAATTAGGCCTGTGAGCTCATATGTAGCCACTGCTACACTTTCCAGTGCATTGTGAACTTGGATATTTTTACAAAGGTCAAAGGAGTTAAACAATGACATGGTACTAAACAAGAAGAAACAATTAAGAGTCATCTTATTTTTTGATATTCTCATGAAAAAATATATTTTGACCTTAGATATTTCTTAAATGCTATGCCTATTTATATGCTAATAAAACAGGTACATCATGATTACTTCCCACTGTTTTTTTAAATCTAGCTTAATCCTCAGAATAAATAAAGTTATCAATTAAGAATGTATAAGCAGTATTAGAAATTCAATGGGAAAGATAAGATTCAGGTCATCTTAATTTGATTGTCAAAATAACCTTGTATTAAACTGATTTTTCAGTAAAATGAGTGGATTTGACCAGAATTTTTTAACACTTAATACCAGTTCACTTCATATTTTCCGCCTCCGTAAGTCAGCACCTGTCAGAGGCATAATGTGTTCTTCTTATGACATAATGCACTTGAATTTATTAATTTCTCTTTATTGATCTACTTCTGAGTCTTAATAATGTAGAATTATCAGAATTTCTTTGTGAAGTAATAAGTGGAGTGCTTTTGTAGGAAGGCATTTATTTTGTGAGCCAGATGCAGAAACACTAAGAATATCACTAATTGAGACTTAAAGGTATCAGAGAAAAGAATTATGAAAGGAAGAAAGCTGGCCCAAAGTGTTCAGAGAGAAAAAAGAAAATTTAAATGTGAAAGTGTCTGTGTACAATATTGATCTACTCCTTATTGAATACATTTTTTGGAACACAATTGTGTGAGTCAAACTAGTTTTCTGTAGTTTATCCTAGAAAGAAAAGCTTTCTTTTAAGAGTAAAATTGTAGCCCTCAATTTCTTCATTCAAAAGCTTTCTGAATGAAATTCAAGATTACCTTTTTTTCTTCTGAAGCAGTTAAATGATTTAGCTTCTCAGTGTAGCTGTCTCCTAATTATACTTTAGATAAAAGAATATTTTAATGGTCTTGCATACAGCAAGCAAATAAAAACAGACTAAATTATCTGAAAGTTCTTGCTGATCTGTCAGTTTCATGAGCTATTCTACAGCAGGCTAAAATGGAAGTTATGAATACTTTTGTTTCTGAGAGATATTTAACTTCCACAGTATAAAGCTCTTACTATCCAATTCAGTAGAAATAATTTGCTGTTTTGCACACCTCCTAGGCATAAAGCTGTTGAAGAAGCTATTCTTTAAAATACTGTAATCAGCCACCAGACCTGATTTCTAAAATCCACAGGTGTCTTTCCCACATGTGATTCCTGCTTTTTGAAAGATTAATCTAAATTATTTAAACAATTGAGTAGATATGTGCACTTACCCATATTCAACAGTACTCATTTATTTCTAACTTTGATCTCAGCAGTCCCAGTTCAATAAAATACATAATCACATAAGTGGTCATCAACATAGGGAACTAATAAACAAAAAAACATAGATGTGCTGCATAAGCAGCTGAAGTGTATGGACATGAGAGCACTTACGTGTTGGAAGACACTCCTGATTGAAGCTTTTGGGCTCTGAATCAAGAATCTGGAAGGTAGAAGAAGGATTCATTCACATTGTGTGTTCTGTGTTTAGGGCTGTCACTATAGATTCAAATGTGAAAAATGTTCTGTTGCCTTGCACACATTCGTGAACATTTTTACAGCTCACAGAGTGTGATTACAAATGAAATATTAACACCCTAAGAGAGACTGGAAACAGCTGAGGGTCATTACAGAGCTGGCAACAAAAATTATCTAATGCACTTTCTAGAAATAGTGAGAGAAGATGAACCTGGGATATGAATATAAAATTGTTAATTGTTCAGAGCCATGCACATGTTTACAGAGTCCTGGGAAAGCAGGCAAAAGATAACAGAAACTTTAAAAAAACATTGTCTTAACAATAAATAAACATACTCACAATCAAAAATCATATTTTAGGAAGTAAACAGCAACATGCACAGTGATACAAGATTACTGTTTAGAAGCATTTTGGGGGTTGCTCTCATTTATATCCTTGACTTTCATCTGCCAGTACAAAACCAGTGGGGTTTATAGTACTTTTAGTCAAGTTCCTAATTGGGTTTGAGCTGCTGCTACTGGAGTCACTCTGATATCTAAGTGCATGACTAATGGGAGTTCCCTGATAATTAGAGGTGATAGCTACCATAAAAGTGTTGAAAGTACAAGAATAGAAATGGAAGGATGGGTTTTCAATATTGTTCCCCAAAGTACATGTTCCAAAAAAAAATTTTCTCACAATTCAGGAAATTCTTCCTACTATTAATCTGAATCTTCACACATTCAGCCTGATTTCTGCATGATACTTCATGTCCACAATTCTTAGAAAATGACAGAGTAAATTCACTGTACAGAACAGCATCCCCATCATCCTTCTGGAGCTTAAAGGACTAAGGATTTCAGTTTACTTTGGTGTTTTTCTGAGAGAATGCTTTGGGATAACAATGCATGGATAAAGATAAATAGTTGGGAGATAATGTCCTATTTTGCTATATACCTGATTACTATTACCACAGAATAAATAAAAGTAAATATTATGATAAAGAAGATACATTAGAAGAGATAGAAAGGTGATCATATAATCAAATGAATTACCAAGTTTATCTATTGAAAAATTTGGCCCAAAAAATGAATAACAACAACCTCTTTCAGGAGGCTTAGGATGAAAATCTATGAATAGAAATTTAGGATGAAAATCTATGAATAGAAATTTCAAATACCTTCAGAAGTCCTTTATTTCTTGGGTTGAAGATTCTGAATATTTTTTCTTTTAAATTTCCTGAAAAATGTGGCTCAGAATTTAGGTGGATAGAATCCTCCCACATACTTCAGAGAGGAGTATTTGCTTTGCTTCTGCTTTTGCAATGCTTTCTCAGGATAAAAGGTATAAAGACATATGTACTTATTTATGCAATTATTCCCATGAAGAAATCATGTGAATGAGAGCTGTACAGTAGGAGCAGCTCAGAAATTAGCTCTTCTACTAAGAAGCATGGTATGTGAAAGTACCAATCTGAACTTCCCATTATACAGTAAATCACTAATCTTTTTTTTTCTTAATTGTAAGGTTCTATACCTTCAAACTGACATGAGGAATTTTTAGCCTGTGCTTAGGGCTGAAGTAAGGAAAGAACAAAAACCAAAATCGATTACCGTTTCAATTAGAATAAATGAAGAAATTATTATTGTTTGGTTTGATAGTGCTGAAAAATAAAAACTAAGCATTTTAACATTGTATTTGTCTTTTAAAATATGTTGGGTTTTAAAAAAATAGAAGGTCTAATGGATAAAAATATAAATTGAAAAATGAATCTTCTCCAATAACATTTTTTAAATAGCTGGATAAGTAAACCACAATTTTGCTATGGAAATGGGAATTACTGCTGTAGTGGCTTTATCATTTCAGCAAAATCCTACCAATAAGTTACCATAGAGTTTGATTCACTGCTAAGTATTTTGAAGCTTTTCTAGAATGAAAGGCTGAGACAGCTGTAAAAATTGAGTCTCCACCATTCCAGCTGATTCAGCAAGGAATTAGCCATGCTCAGGAAGTCCTTTAAAAGATACTCTATTCTGAGGCATCAAACCATGAAAATATGTGGAGCTACTGTAATTGAGCAGTGCTGAACACATGTCCACATATTAAATACTCTGATTTAAACAGTAGCACAAAATCTCTGCCTCACACTGGAGGCTTTCTGGGCAGTGTTACTATTCTCTTCACACAGCAGTTGGAAGAAAGGATAAGGCCATGATTTGGAATCTTTATGTCCAATCTTTCGGAATAACCTTCCCTCCTGGTTTTGGAACACACCAAAAGGGCATTTTCTTGCCATGCAACAGCACAAAGAGTGGGATGACCCTTCTCCAGGGTGCTTGTAGAGAAATTGCCAGTCTCACATTCCTTCCTCTCCTCTTGAAGTGCTTTAACCTTCTCTTCGCAGTTTGTCTCCAACGTGCAATTATATACAATTATCAGCACTTTGATTGTAGTGCCATCAATTATAGCAAGGAAAAAGTTCTAACCTTTATCATTCTGGGGAATAGAAGTTGAAAATTTGAATGATGAATGGAAAACAAATGAAAAGAAATTATTAAATTCGTTATTGATCACTCAACTTCAGGAGCCATGTATGTACAAAAGTCATGCTTTTTAACACTCAGAAAGGTAGTAGCTAATAGATCTTCAGCCAAGTCATTGCAGTTAATACTACCTCATCACTCTGCTGCTCAATAGTGCAACAAAAACCATCTTTAAAACCCCTGGGGCAGTGTCCTAGAGTCTAGAAATTCTAGTTTCTACTCTCCTACTATATATGATAAATTTAGAAGAAGAAGAGTTATACTATTCTGATCAGCTCTACTGTAGTCTTCATACTTTCAGAACTGTCAGAATGTTTCAATGTCTGCTGTGCAAAAAGGCAGTGAATGTGTAATCCAATTTTAATACATATTATTTCATCACCCTGTTAGTCCTTGTGATTCAATTATCCCTTCAGTGCAGGTCCTGCAGCAAGAAGTTCTAGCCTGGATGTTTGTAGGCAAGACAATCATACTTTCAGAAATGGAACTGCACAACCTGAACTCTCATTTTCATGAACTGAGATCTACTTACACTTTTCCATAATAGGCCTATAAAACTGCTGTGCTTTATGAAGTCCTCAAGAAGTTTTCCACTTAGGCATGAACTTCCCCTGAGGAGACCAAAGTACTTTTTTCCTAAATGGACTATATATAAAGATGCCAAGATTCATTATTGTATGTTAGGTAAACATTGCTGCAATTTGGTTTAAGGAATGAGGAAATTTGAAATCATTGCATAGTTATGTAGAAAGTAATTTGCTAAGAAGTGGCCTTGACTTGGGGAGTTATAATCATAGTGTAACCAGGTTTTCTGTTCTGATTATGCTGTATCAATTGTCTGGGTGATCAGAGACAATTTGGAAGATACCTCTGAATAGAAAATGTTTTCTGTGCTTTGCAGTAATTCCATTCCCTAGGAATTATTTATAAATAGCCTTTTACATGAAATAAGTATGGGAGGGTTTAGAAGATAAGACCTTTTCTTCCCCCTCTAAACATATTTGATGCTCTTGAATTTGTAGGCATTGAAGTTTAAGTTTCACACATACAAAATTTCTTTTAAATTGTGTTCAATTTATACTGCCAATTTACAGGTACTCATGAGTTCAAAAATATTTTCAGAAACAAACAGCAAATTTCTCTTTATATTCTTGTGCTTCTCTAACCTGCTGGTACCCATTTGTTACATGAAATAAAAACAGACCCACAAAATGGGAAAAAAATCTGCTATCCCTTCTTCTTAAATGTTTGCCATGTGTGTGAGTGCATAGACACTTTGAATCCTCTGTCAGTTTTTTCCCATTAGTAAATGATGCCAAATCTTCATTAGACTGTGTCACAATCACAACTAGATATATCTAAGGTCCACTTACTCTCCAACTGGTCAATTTTTGAGCATTTTTCTTTTTTCTTATCCTAATTGATCTTTGGAAGTACAGTAAAGCCTTTTTAAGTGTTTTTTAAAACCATATTTTTTAATCAAAGCTTTCACATATGCTAGGATTCCTTCTTAATTCATTATGTCTTTCAGTTATAAAGTTGAAGAGTATCTGATTTCTCATTGTTTGTTTGCTTACATTTCCTCTTTCTACATCATTGTTGATCATGATTCTTTTCTTTTTTACTTCCTTAATTTGGAATGGATGTGTGCTATTGAAGAATTGTTCTTTTTAATCTAATATTTTATTAAGCAAAAATCTATAGTAAGCTTTGTTGGAATAAGATTAGACTGGAAAGTGAATTTTTTTCTTTCTATTTTTTCATCTTCATCTCTCCATTTTCATCTTCCATAAGAGATCCTAAAGCAGAGCTACACAAAAAGAACATACTGCATGGTTACTGCCAAGGACACCTTTAGATATTCCTTCAGCCTCTTTCCTAAATCTGGTTACTCTTCTTCAGTCATATTTGGAGTATTATTTTTTATCCTTCTACAGCTTTCTTAAATGTTTTATTTAGAACAAAATTTAACCATGAAAATGAATAATTGTTGGATTTTTTTTATATCTGATCATATTGGTAACACAACTATTTTAAAGGCAAGATAGAGCAAATAACCATCTTCTCCAATAAGGCAGATTAGCTGAAGGCTCCATGAGTTAGAACCCTTCTAATTCAATATTTCATTCAGTGCAAAGTGTTTTAGTATACAATAAGGCTAATGTTATCAATATCATAGTCTTATGTTTGGTCATTTTATACATTTTACATATAATTTGTCTGCCTGAAAGCATATCCTTTTTTTCATAGCTGTATCAGTTGATCTAATGAAAGCTATTGCCTTTTCCCTGTGAATTATCTCACGTATCATTAGACATTTAAGATAACACCAGTGATGGCCATGCTTGTATATTCTCAGTAGCTCCAATAAAAATTAGAAATTAGAGTGAGCTCTACTGACAGAGCATATTTGGCACCATACACATAATTCAAGCAATGAATTGCAATACATTGCTAGAGGAAAAATAAGACTTTGCTCCACCATTATGTTCTTATCCAAACATAGGTGTCATTATGTTTTTCCTATAGCTTGTTAATGCACACTATTCAAACTATGCAATGTAGTAAAATTGGATGAAAATCTGATGTTTTTCAACAGTGGAAATCACTGGGTACTCAACTGTCTGAAGTATCAGTGCCTTTTAGTTCTCTTCTCTGAGAAATCACTTTGACAGCAAAACTGTGTCTACAGAATTCAGCAGAATTATTTTCAAATTACACAATGTGAGGGAAGACCAAGGCCTTTACTTGCAGATTTCCCATGCAGGAGTTTATTAGGCTCTCATATTCCCATGCATATGTGCACACAGAGATATTGATATGAGCATGCCAAGAGTCCATTTTACTTTTTCCTGGTTCTGCTTATACAGATGTTAATTTGCATATTTGGAAAAGGTAGCTTTCATCCTGGAGAAGTGAGGAGAAAAATCATAAAACACATCTCATTTGGTAACTCATAAAGCCTTTACATGTTTTTATTCTACAGCTGAAATAAGAGGGGGGGAAAATCCCTTTCTCATCTGTCTCTGACTTCAGTCACATAACTGTTCACAAAATAAATGTTATTCCTTCATGTCAGCAGGCTGTGAAAGTGAGGCTTGAAATGGCTGCCTGATTACAACCTTAACACCAACACCTCCTTAATCAACACTCCTTAACTCCCTCCAAATAAGCTCTCTATGATGTTATGATTTATTATATTGACTGTGGCTTTTTTCCATTTTGCTTTTTAGGATCTTGTAGAAAGTCGTAATTTAGTTCCTCCCCACCCCCTGCTTCCCTTAGTGAAGTGACTGCCTTTGATTAGATTTGCTAGGATTTAGTTCAGAGGGAATTTATTTTTATTAAACTTTAGAAAAGGAAAAAAAAAAGAAAAAAGTGTGAGTCTAAAAGAATAGATTTTAATAGGTTTACTGCCAAAATAAACCGAAACAAAATCCACAGTATTAGATCTTTGATGTAATTTCCTTTAATATTTTACTTACTACATAAAAGATAGCAGAATTTTCTGCTCTCCTAGTATCTAAATTTACTTTTTTGAGGAAAACCTTGAATCAAAAAGATAAGACTTCATAGATTTTTGAAGCAGAAGAGGCAATTTATTCTCTACAGTACTTTTCAGAATGAACAACTATTTCTCAAGAGTTTTCAACCAATTACAAAATGAAACATGCCTTCTTATTTTGAACAATATATTCTTCCTATGTGGAACAGATTACTTATACTAAAGGACATATATCTATTAATAACTATCAGAGCCTAAGAAGAGCTGCACTACATCAAAATACTATTTTAGAAATAAGAACATAATCAGAAAATATTCCAGACAATTACAGGCTTCTGCAATACATTATTAGCTGTAACCTTGATCCCTAACCCTGTCCTATAAAAAGTTTACCCGTTGGGCATATTATCATCTATCATTTTACAATGTGATTTTTTTCCCTCCTCAGATTCTATTGCATATATTGTTTTGATGCTTTTGAAACAGATACACAGTCAGACAGACCAATTATCTTACTCCTTGTCTGGTAAGGATAAAAAATATTATGAATCTTAGGCTATAGGTGACTTACATAGCTCTCTAAGGAAGGAGAAAAGGTTTTAACAGCTTTTTTATCCCATGCTATTTTTGTGACTGTCAGCATGATAAAAATGTTATTTGTTATTTGCTGTAAAAGCTTTGGTGCTGGATTGTACTTACAATCTCTATTTTGCCTGAGAAATCAGGCTTACCTCAATCCATTAACATTTGGAATAAGTGTAACAATTACAGTTATAAGAACAAGTCACGTGTGCAATGTGATTTAAACGTGCAGTTCTACTGGAACAAAGTTTACTGATGGATGGCATTATGATGTTAAGAATTATGCTTTGAAATAAATTTCAGAGAATGCTGCATCTAAACATTTCCACACCTCTCACATTCATTGTATGATGTTAGGCTTTGCAACCACTTCCCCAGGCACCCCCTTCCAGTGCTCAGGAGCCCTTTTGGTGAAGAAATTTTACCTAAAGTCCAATCAGACCGCCACCCCCAGGTACAGCTTGTTGCCATTTCCTCTTTCCTCTTCTCCTGGGAGAAGAGCCTGACCCCACCTGGCTGCAGCCTCCTTTCAGGCAGTGGTAGGGAGGGATAAGGTTTCCCCTGAGCCTCCTCTTCTCCAGGCTGAACATCCCCAGCTCCCTCAGATGCTCCTCACAGGACTTGTGCTCCAGACCTTTCCTGGTTCCATTGCTCCTCCCTGGACATGCCCCAGCACCTCAGTGTTTTTCTTGTGGGGACTGACTCCAAAATTAATGCAGGATTTGGGGCCGAGTACAGGGGAAAGATCTCTTATTTCTAGTTACATTTCTTCTAACATCCATATGAAATATGTATACTTTCTGACTGGTTTTGTTTATATAGGTACATTAGAGAGCACTTTTGTACTTACTGTACAGTTTGTAAAGTTAATGAGAATAGGAAAATAGCACAAACAGGAGTACTTCTTTAGCATTTAGAATTAGCCAAAGATACATCTTCGTTTTCTTACAAGGCTTAAAAAAGATGCAAACTATAGGTATATGGAGAGAATATACTCTCTTATATACCTATATAGGTATATAGGCATATAAGAGAGTATCCAGAATAAGATAAATAGAGGTATTTCAGGCTTGGTTCTATATGTATAAATTTGTTCTTTCACTGTCTTACTGTTTGGATCTTTCAAGAATTTTATTACATTTTCAATGTCACACAATATATTAAGAACATCTGCTAAACTTTTTTCAACTCCTTTTACACAGAGTTTAAATATGCTGAATTTGAGGCTTTTTGTTCAGCCTTCCCTGGAATTTGCCCACCCTTTAAGGACATATCTGCTAAGGAAAACATTTAATGACTTGCAAAGCAGAAATATTTGTAATGCAGAAAAAAATGCACGTCAAGTTTTCCTGAGTAAATTACATGGAAATGGGTCAATTATGTAACATGAACAAAAATAATAACAACAAAAAGAAGAATCCTTCTCTGTTACGTCGTGACCCAAAATATTACAGTGACAAAAGCTAGAAAATTCAAAGATGCAGGACAGGCAAGATACAGCCAAGATACAGACACCAAAGTCTTGGGACTAAATTCCAATGATGTGTCATTTTTGTAAAATGACTCTCAGAATTCTTAGTCATCTAATTTTGTGGACTCTGTTATTACAGTAGCATCAAACTATTGTAAGGAAGGCTGGGTCTCCTTCAGGACAATTCCATTTTTAACCTGTTAATAGGTTGTTCTATGTGCAGTTGAATTTCTTTGCTAAATGTGTAGACTGCAGGCTAAAAGCTAGGCTTTGATCACAGCTAAAATAAAATAATAAAATAAACATTCAATTAAAATGTTGCAGAAGTAAAAATTTATTAAAATTGTATCATTGATGGGATGATCCTCAGTATAATGGTCATTGTGTAAACAAAAAGGCAGCAGTCTATTTAGATTCTAATGACACAAAGGAGTTTCTAAAAACCTTTATCTTTTTCTGAAAAGGAGATGGAAGATTGCTTCTCCCGAGAGAAGACTGAAGATTATTAGAAGGATGCTATATGAAAATGATACATGGAGATCCTCTTTGCTTAAACAAGCCAACAACCTGTCTTTCAGAATTCCTCTGCTTCCTGCATCCTTCCATCTAACAGCAGATTTAGTAATAGGAAGAGTCAGAAAAGAGACCCTCAAGTCTTTGGGGTCCTGTTGGAGTATTGAGAGCTGACAGTGGAAGTGTGTGCTCTGACTTCTGCATAAGAAACTGCTCCATCCTGCAGCTTCCCAGCTCAAGAGGAGCACTCCTGTTTCAAGAAATAGATTTATACATAGTCATCTCTTCACTCAAATACATTAACTGCTTTAAGATTGTGCACTTGTAGTTCAGAAGCTAAGACAGAGAAAATGTTTAAGTGCAATTTTGCAGAAACAGAATAATTCTGGGGAAAGGGAGAAAGAAGGGAAAGTAACTACAAGAAAATTAAGGAAAAACAACATATATATGCCCGAAAAAGAAAATGAACCAACTATGAAATTATTCCTCAAAGATAGGGAGAAACTGAAAGTAACGTACCTGGGAAACTTCAGTCTTCTGTCAGATGACAAAACTACTCACTTAGAGTCAGCTAAAGAAGGAAAGTGACTCACAAGAATAGTGGATCAAACTTCTTTGGTGTGAGGTTCTCTTTGCTTTTTCTTCTTTTCAATCATAAGGAAAGGGAAGGGAAAAAGATTACCTGAGGATTTATAAATGAAAGTGAAATTAATGAACTTGCCTTAAAACAGCAAATAGGGTATTCCACTGCATTTGCTTTAGTTTTGACTTACAATGTGTATGAATTTGATAATATTTGAATTGACATGTATAGATGGGGAGAGATAGCAGCTTATTTTAAAATGTCTATATTACTATTATATATTAATTGGGAGCAAAACCTAAAGTTAAGACTACCTTTAACCAGTACAAACCCCCAGTGATTTCTCTGTGCTCACTCTTAAAAAAGATTTCAAAGCACACATTAACTAATGCTTTATCAGATAAGTCTGTGACCTAAATATACTTTTTTTGAGAAGGATGTGATATCTTACTCATCATTCATTCACCTAGCTAAACTGATTGTAGTGCTGAAGGCTGTATATGTGACCTATTACTGCATATATAATGGCTATCATTTCTGTTCTGTGAAGATTATGAATCAACCTTTAAATCAATTTTTTGCAAAGCTAAGTGGAAACCAAGCATAAGATAAATATCTGTCCTTCAATTTCAGATGATACACACTCAAATGATGTTGATAGAATTGACAAGACAGCCTTTAGCCTTTACAGGAGCATGCCTGGGACACCACTTTTAAATTGGTACAAGTGTTTCAAGTGGTCCCCAAAATTTATCTGCACATGCCTTCTCCTCAGGGTGCAGAGTGTGCCAGAAGCTAAGTCAGCACTGTCTGATGGACATGCCAGACCTGGCACATCACCCCATTTTCAGCAGTGCATTATTGCTGCTTTCCTGGCATTGGTGCCCTGTGCCTTTGCCTTTTTCACCCCACACAGCCACCCTGGGGAGCCTCAGAGCTGATAAAGGAAAAGGGCTGGGCAGTGGTTAAAGCCCATCTCTGAAAACACCAAACATGTGCCACCAATGCAAGCATTTTTGGTATCTAACATGAAGGTTTTCTCTGCTGTTGGACTAGATGGAAGATGATCTACTATTTCTGAATTACATTTTTCAAGTCTTTTTGGTGTTTACTCAGATGGTGCAGTGATTAAATGTTTTCTAGGTTTTCATACTTTATAGACATACAGAAAAATTAAGACTGAGCAGTACCAGATACAGGAGATTAGGAAACAGACACAAAAGTAATTATAACAAGATATATTTAGGTGTGAGCTTATTCAGTGAATTTGCTACTTGGTTTTAAGCTGTAGCTCTATGCTACACTATACTTTTGGAGTAAGGTTTTTGGTTCCATTACTTGTATATTAATTTCAGCCATCCCATCTCTCCTTTTTGACAGGGCTTAAATAGGTTTGAAATTTATTTTAAAATATTTGGACATATACAAGCTGAAAATATTTAATGGTGCAAAATGAGTTTTCCAATAATGCTTTAAGTGCTCCGGAAATTAAAAGAAGTTTGTAAATTCAGTAAAAGAAGTGTGTAAATTCAGCACCTTTCACAGAAAAGAGATTTTTCCAATTGTAAATACATTAATCAAAGATTAGAATTTGTTTAAAACTTTTTAAAAAAACCAAAAAAAACCAAAACAACAACAAAAACAAAACTAAAAAAAAACAAAAACAAAAACAAAAACCAAAACCAAAACCAAAAAACAACACAATACCTGAAATCTTGTGCACTCACATTTAGCCTGAAGTAAATTTTTATAGCTAAGTAATAAGCAACTGAAAATAGGTTATATAACAAAAGTGCTGACACCATCTTAACTACATCCTGGAGTTGCAAACAGCCATGCTATAATGAGTCAGACTCATTGTGTCTTTCTCATCCATGGTTTCATTTTTAGAAGTCCTATACTGCTGTTGGCCCACATTTGCATTACATAAACTTTCATGATGAAATATCTTACCATTTCATCTGAAAAGTATGAAACAGAGATCATTTTTCATTTAATTAGTTCTGAGTTTGCCCAAAGGCTTTAGGAACCAGAAATTTTTCAGGCTTCTTTTAACAAATTAGTTTGTGAAGTAGAATCTGTCTTTTCTGTTTCTCCATCAAGGTAATGTGCTTTGCTCACATTTATCTTTTTTTTCTTTTTTTTCCTAATGAGCTATTTCTGATAGTCAGCTGCTTTTTCTGCTGTATAGTTCACTGAGGGCACCATGTTATCTGCATTATTCATTACTGCAACAGTGGCATACCTTGGTTAGAATCTAAACAAAAAACAGTTTCTAGGCATAACTCTAAGTCTTCTATAAAAATCATGAATTATGTAATGCACAAATCTCTTCACAATAACATCACTTTTCTCTCTGTCAAACCAGCTATTTTTATTTAATATTGCTCATCTGCCATATGGATTCCCGTATCCAAGTTAATTATGAAACTGAAATATGGCAATACACTCTGAATCTGTAAAATAATTGTCCAATTAAAACTATTTTAGAACATCTCATATACAAAATAATTTTGTATGATTTTGCATGTCAAGAAAAAAAGGGTTTTTTTAATCACCAAAACATTACACAAATACCCATATTTGTAGTTGCTCAGAGTGCTCCTCATGGAATTAAACATGCCTCAGTGAACAAATTGTATTGTTGTTTGAGAAAGCCACAGTAGATTCAGCTACTGCAGAACAAATGTCAATAAAGAAAGAACTACATAACACTTTTCTTCTGATTCGTAGTTCCACTATTCTTAGATTATTCTTAATGTTACATATGTATGCTGTGTGCTGCTGAAATGAGTATGTGGAAAACTTTTAGACTCATTCTATGATTCATATTGATAAAATTTAGGAAGATTTTTTTAAAATATGAACAGAATGATTTGCCTCCAGGAGGAAAAAAAATTATATGGTTAGACAGATATTTGTTATGATGAATTAAAGAAATCATTCATGATGGCACCTAGCACACTTTCTACTAAAGCATAAAAGCATGATATATAGCACACTGGAAATCAGCATCAGCAGTAGTTGGTAAATAGCCACATACTGCTTGCTAGTTTGACAATTCCTGGACACTGCATATGACTCTGGGTATTTAAAGACTGCTCCTTAATAATAAAAACATAGACCTGCCTTCAGAAATGTCCTGCAAAGGATACTATTCCTATCATGTGAAATGTGCTCTGCATTATTAGCTGCATGTCATTTCTGTTGCTAATTCAAAGTGGCCAAAGACTTAGCATAACCTTTTGTAAAATCCTGGTCATAAAAAGGGATTTTTTATTTCAGCATGAGCCTGTCCTAATGTTTTGCTGCATCCACACAACATCCTTTACAGGGATCAAGTCCTCACTTTTGAACTGTGGGAGAATGCACGCTGGTAACCACAATTATATTCTCACAAAACTCTGATAGTTCATTAGAAACTATGCTGAGCTTTTCCCCACATTGTCATTACTTGAAAGTTCATATTAATATAATGAAGGTGTAAAATGTGTTCAGTGAGAGAATCAGAAGGAAAGGGATGGTACTTCCCATGTCACAAAAGCCTAGTTACTGAGTGTTCTCTCCCTGTTAGGAAAGTTACTGACTGAATGTGTCTGTAAAATGGCTAATTTTATTTTCCTAACCTAATTGATAACTTCCTTTTCTTGGGAGGCCAATTACTACTATAGTTGAAAGTATCTTGTAAGATACACTCTTGAGAATGAAGAAAGGCAGAAGTCTCTGATGAAATGAGAAATGTTTTAAATAAAGTACTGATGAGGTACTGCATGGGGTCATTTATAAGCCTTGGTTCTACCTGTCACTTTGATTAACAGGTGCAGAACAAACACATTTAAATGTGTCTGTAAGATTACAAGCATCATCAAATACTTCTAGTAATATCCTTAGCACTGCTATTAAAACACTTGATCAATGAAATAGAAAAAAGATATAAAAACTTTTACAAATAATCCAAAGGCAAAGAGACATTTTAAATAATGAAAAAGAGTGGTTGCTCTTGCAGCATGATTCCCTTTGTTTTTGAAATGGAGTGTAAAAAGATAATGCACCTTTTAATAATGGCACATGTTAACAAAACAGGATATTTTATAGAAAGAGTAGCTATCCAAGAAGTAGTAACAATGAAAAAGGAGTGGCATTATGAGAGATAAGCAGATTTACTTGATTTCACATAACAAAAGGCAAATGCAGTACATATGTGAATGAGATACTTGGTCAGCATAGGCAGTTGTTTTTCACTGGTCCTACCTCTTTGATGACACTTTTCATTTTATTGTCAGCATCCTCCATTAAAGAAGGATGATACAGTTTGCAAACAGTGCAGGGAAAACACATGTAAATGCTGTTTTACTGAGATAAATAGATGAGATAGATACTGTTTAATGCCTTTAATAAAGATGAGACAAAATGTGCCCTCAGCAAGCACAAAGTGTGAAGAGCTGGTAGTACCTTGGAGGAAAAGGCTCAACAGACTGAAGAAATGGCCTGACAAAAGCCTCTCAAAGGTAAATGCAAAGTCCTTGACCAGGAATAGCATAAGTCATGCAACAATACATGCTGGATGACAGCTGGGTAGAAAGCAGCACTGGACAGAAGGACATGGAAGATCTTAGTAGACAACAAGATGTACATGAATTTGTGATTTGTCCTTGTGGCAAAGAAATCCCACCACATTAGCAAAATTTAGTTGCCAGCAGGTGAAGGGAAACAAACTCTTCTCAGCACTTGCAAGACTTATCTGAAGTATTGTGTCCAGCTCCAGCAGAGTGACACAAAGATGGAGCACATATGGTGTGGAAGAAAGTTTGAGAGACCACTCCCTAACTGAGATGGTTAAAGGAGGATCTTATTGCTGTCTTCAGGAACATAAAAGGCCATGGAGAAGATTCTTCTCAGAAGTGCACAATGCAAGGATGAGAAGGATGGGCACACTCTGCAACATGAGAAATGTTGAGAAGGTACTAGGAAAAATAATTCAGAAGGGGGCTGCCAAAACCTGAAATAGGAGTTCAGTGATTGTGGAATCTCTGCCCCTTGAGATCTTCACAGCTCATCTGGGGCAACGTGGTACAGGTTATCTCTGAGCTGTGAGATCAGGCCAAAAGACACCCAGAGTTCATTTGCATCTTAAGTTACACTATGAAATTATTCCAGCACTGGGAAACAGACACTATAGATTTTCAAAGAACTGATTCTATTAAGGTGTGTATCTCAGAATGGACACAATTTATAAATATTACAGAAGAAAAAATGTTAGAAATTGAAGACACTGGATGGAGGAAAGATCCAGTCTTTGGAAGCTTAAGCTAGATATTCATTCTGCATACAACATACACATTTCTAATAGCACAGATAATTAACAACTAGAAAAACACTGTGGTGGAGAACTTCATTAATATAAATCTTTAAATGGATATTAGATTTTTTTTTTTCCTAAAGATAACCTGTGGCTCAAATGGGAAATAATTCAGGGAAATGCTATGTTTTCCTTTAAACAAGGGGTCAGATTATGTGATCAGAGGGGTTCTTCTGGCTTTAGAGGAAATGAATCTGTGATCCCCAAGTCCTTCTTTAACATCATAATGTATATGACACACATGTTCCAACTCAGCACTTGCTTCTTCAAAGTGATCCCCTATGGATTGTCCAGGAAAAAGATAAGGACAAAGAAAGCTTTTGAACATGTCTGAATTGGAGCTGTCTTTTCTATCTTTTAATCTAAAGGAAAATAACATATCAAATGGGTAGATCTGAGGTCAGAGACTTTCTAGAAGCTGCTATACAGATATTCTCCCTAACTCTGAGCCACTGGCACAGTCAGCTGTAATTACCAGCAAGCTTATTATGCATCAACAATGACAAGCCTATTTCTACCAACAAATACTTGAGCTTTAGGGGTATCCTAAATTAGCTTTTTTTTTTTTTTTCCTTGAGACCTTGAGAAGCAGAGAATACTTTGGATGATGAATGAAATATCCAGTGCAGAAAAATGTATGTAACAGAAGCAGTGAACATATTTCTGTTGAAAAACAGAGTGTGACAGAATTATTTTGAAAATCTGAATAAAATTCTGCACCAAATTCTGTTGAGTATTTGAGCATTGATATTTGTGCTGTAGGACCAGAATATTTTCTATGCTTTATAGGCATTCTCCAGCTCTTGAAATAAGCTTACAAATTTTCTCAGAAAATGTGGAATTCAATATATAGATTGGTATGTTAGAATTCTCTTTCATGTGCTAACTGTCTTTTTACTGACCATTATCTGTTTGTAATGAGGGGTGTGAATTCATCTCATATGCACATTTCATGTAGGCTGGCATGCTTTCAACATCCATTGCACAGCATAGCAGTGTGTTTTAAGCACTAAGCCATTAACCTGTTTTGGTAGAGCATTATCCAGCACCAACATGAGTAGTGTTGTTATAATGTACCTCAATGTGTTTGACGTATGGAGAAAAGTTTTTAAACAGACTGGATCTCTTTTTTTTTTTTTTTTTCCTAGTAGATTGCATATGCAGTGATTAAGTCCATGTAACCTGAATTATTTGACAAGGGACTGATCTGGAAATAGTTGCTGGGGGCCTCTTTCATCTCCTGTAAAACTCACAAGAGACAGAAGTGAAAACTGGATAAGATTCAACTAAGAGAAGGATGGTTAATAATATGCATCCCTGATTACAAGGAAACAGCTAAAAACTTTATTTTTTAAAAATATTTTTAAATTTATTTTTATTGATTTATTTCTTATTTATTTTTTATTTTTATCTCTTTATTTCTTTATTAATTTTTTATTTTTTTACTCTTTTTTATTTTTCTTTTTAATTTTTTTATCTTTTTTATTTTCTAAATTAAATAA
>VZRH01003822.1:1584270-1611733 GCA_013397555.1 Urocynchramus pylzowi | reverse complement strand
TTTTCCATCTTTATCGAGTCTTACTTAAAGAAGAAACAACCAGTTAAATACAAGATACACTTACAGAGGGAATGAGAGGAAGATATATTAACAGCATGATCACAGATGTCTCATTTCCTTGGGAAAAGATGACAGTTATGGTAGAACATTTTTTCTGACATTAAAATGAAACTGGATAAAAACAATTTTGAGGCAAATTGTTTCACAACAATCCAAGATTTTTTATGAAGTGATCTTTAAAGTCTTTTCTATCCTGAACAAATAATAATTTTTACACTAATCCCTGTACAGCTGTAGATGTATAAATGAAAATTAGTCATATATGCCTGAAAAATAAAGTTTCCATTAACTGTACAACCAGACACAAAGAAATAAAAAGTTGGGACTTAGAAGCATTTTCTGCAAGGACACACCATTATAGGATAAGAATTTCAAACTGAGATAGAGGGGGGAAAATCCTCTGAAATACATTTATCAGTGAATGACCCTGATCAGCTGTGCTCCATCTGAGGAAGATCATTACTGTAGATGTCAGGGTAGTGTAGGAGACAGGTTAAAAAATGGGTTTCAGATTATTGACACTTACTCTTTATTAAAGTTTATTTACAGCTGGGGATAAGAGAATATAGGCCCAGAATTATGGAACTTTTTAAAACTCCAGAGATTTTATCTTTGAAAACCTCTGCAAAATTCTTAAAGTTTGTATTGCTTTCATTAATCCTATCTGAATTGATGTCTTTCAAATGCAATGCTCTAATTCTTTCAAGTTATTATATTTTAATGTATTTTCATTTATGATCTGTTTTCTGCTGAATTTCTATCAAAGCCTGAGCCTTTCTTGAGCAAAGGATGAGCTTAAAATCTTTGCTAAATAAGGAAAGGATTAAATAAGTGTAATGATTTAAGTTCTCTGTCTAGTCAGGATTTAAAAGGCAATATCTAGCATAGAGCTGCCTGCCCAAAGGACAGATTCTATTGGAATTGCACTTTGAAATGTACAGCTCACCTGCAACTATTTTCTGTTCCTTTATAAATCTGAGTCACACAGAACAGATGCTGATGACTGATGCCTAAAGGTGTGCATAGAATTAAAATGCACCCTAGTATTCCTGAAGGGACATAGTCTTCTCTAATCAATTGAAAAAGATAAAAGAAATCTGTAAAGTTCTAACTCCTTTAAAGTGAAGCTTGCTTTAGGAGGGAAAATGGAGTATATTTACACATAGACTGAGCACTAAGGAATGGAAAAGCACAAGGGGTGATGGTTGACTACTTTCAACAACAAATTAGAAAAAGAATGTTCTAAATACTGGTTTCTAGGGAGTTTTCTCAGCCAGCTGCAGCTGATAATTATGTCCCAAACGTTTGTATTTTATTAATAAATAGTCAATAGAAGAAAGGCCCAGGTGCAGACACATTTCTGTTCTGAAGAGTTGGTGTAAGAATATATATTTTTGTTGATAGTTTCTGTAGGCTGTTTAGAAATAATGATGGAAATAAAATATTATTAAAAATCAGTCTTAGTAATTTAATACTAGCAATTTATTAATAGTATTAATCATAGTAATACATTTACATCACTGTCCTTGACATCTTGAGCTGTTTCATTGAGCCTCCTTTTAAAATAGATAATGCTACTTTAAAACTTACATATAATTTTGTCAAAGGATATGAAAGGATGAAAAAAAAAAAAAAGAAATGTGTTGTCCTCTGGAGCCTAAAATGCTGAAGGGTCCAACATTTTCAAACAATCTTCAACCAGTTGTAGATGTGAAAAAAAGCTGTTGAGTCTGTCAAAAATCATAGAATTGTAGAATGGCTTGGGTTCAAAGGGACCTTAAAGATCATCCAGTTCCAATCCTCTGCCATGGACAGAGAAGCCTCTCAGTAGACCAGGCTGCTGAAATGCTGTAATACAGCAAGAAGAAGATGCAGAGTACATCTTGATATGGCCCATATTGCAGTTTTGAGTTTTGAGAACCCTGTTCCCTGCTCCTGGGTTCCTTGACAAGAGAAATAACTTCCTGAAAATGAAACTTCTGTGTCACTTTCATGAATGATTGTAAATTCTCCATTTAAAACACACACATAAGTGTGAGTACTGATATTGACATTTGGAAATATGAAAAGGATAAATAATTAAGTCCATAACTATCATGGCAACCCATTCCTGAGTTTTAGCTTCTGTGCTCCTTCTTTAGGAAGGTAGTTCCAGAAACACATTATTCCAATAGTTTAGAACTCTCTCATTTCGAGTTAAATACATTGAGGGCCATCACCATTTTTTTCCTAGTGACAGCACTGTCCTTTAGCTTACAGTATCACTGCTCAATATTTACTCCTACAATGTGTTTTTCAGACAGCAGTCATATGTGCTTGAGGACTTCAGTACTTCAGTTGTTTTGCTCAGTTAAACCATTCTGACTCTAAAAATCTTGCAGAACAGGCTCCCCAGTCCACTGATCATTCTTGAAGTCTAGCTCTGTTCTTTTACACATTAAAGATGACTTTTCTTGGACCTCAGTACTGCTGCAGAGCCCAGTGTTCAGATTATGTCTCCCCAGGTTCTAATTCAATGGCTGCTGTGGAAATATTGAGCTCCACAAATTAGAGTTTCCTGAAGCTTGTTGATGTAATACCATCAGAGGAGATATTACAGAGGGTAAAGAAAGAAAAAATCTAATATATTTATAGCTTTAAAGAGATGTTTTATCACTAGATTTACATACAATAAGTATCACTAGGGATAATTCAACATTGTTTCTTGTCAAACTCGAGTGAAGCTTATGATTTTATTTTATAATTTGAAGAAACAGTCCAAAATATTATGCTTCAAAGTATGTAGCAGAGTTTATATGCTGTATTTCGGTTTTTCCCATCTCTGTGGAACTTAATTATTGTTGGTCGTGAGACTGTAGTCTAAGAAATATAATTTTGGAAGTACGAAAATTCAGCTTTAATCTCAGAAAAACTGTAGTCTTTTATTTTAGTGAAAGAAATGTTCAACCTCTATATTTGAAAGGAAAATCCATGTGGGAATGAAAAAGAAGGGACAAAAAAATTATGACAGTCATTTCAACAGATTTACTTTTTCAGGAATTGTTTTTCTAAAAGATAGAAAAATACCATAATAGTGTAGATCAGGCCTATACACAGTGACCTAGTATCTGATAAAATATATATACCTGCAGCAGATAAGTATTTTTTAGAGAAATATAATTTACAGAAGAAGGTATGGTATGTAAACATATACAAGTTACCTTTTGATACTGAATCCAAGTTTATGTCAATAGCTAAAAAAGGACATTTTGCAGCTCTTGGATCACTGCAGTATTAATAATTTCTTTTACTTAAAAATGCAGCTCAGTTCCAATACAAATGCTGAAGTTCACCAGCACACTGCCTAATGATCTGTCCTTCAGGCCAAGCCCTCGTCAGTGCAGTACATCCACTGCTGCAGCTGAGACCAGGACATTTTTCTGCACAGAGCTGAAGGGAATACTCTTGATCCATTTCAAGCATTATTTGACACATTTCAGAATCACAGAAGAGGCAGTTGAGCTCTGAACTTTCAGCTTATGCCTTCTATCAAATGAGAAGAGGAAACTGTTGTTTTTTTGGTTTTTTTTTTTTTTTTCTTGCATACTTTTTGTAACCCACCAACTGCTTGGCTTAGCTGGTAGGCACACAAATCAATATTTTTTCATGATGATAACACACCCACCATTTTCAGTGAATATTATCTCTTTGCTCTTTAAAAAAAAATCTCCAATGTCAGCATGTTTTTGCCCTAAGCAGACTCCTTTTATTAATTTCATTGATCTTCATGTTTGGTTTGGGTTTTGTTTAAAGCTCTTCAATTGCAGAATCTCTTTTGAGGAACACTGTTTGTTTGTTTATTTGCTTGGTAAACGAGGCTGGTGAGCACAGATACTGTGGCAATGAGAGCCAGGAACAGCTTGCTGGTGTACTGGCTCAGCAGTGCACAGAAGCTACATCTGAGCTGCTGAGGGGTAGATCTTCAGCTTGCATAAATTGTCATGGCTCTTTTGATACCAGCACTACAGTGATAATTTCCAATATCTGAGGCTTAGCCCCCTAAGCCTGAGATGAATTCAATGATGCCATAGACTGAAATTACTATTATTATTATTCCTGAAATTTGTTTTTGATAAAGTCTCTTACTGCCTGAAACTTATTGATAATTTTCTACCTACATCATGTCATGCATCCATCATTATTTCCTACACTGTAGCTCTTCCTTATCTTCTCACTGCTCCCAGTGTTTCAGCTTACTTAGAAGTATAAAGTCTACTACATATCTATATCCCACATTGTTTTGCATAATTGTTGCCTTTTTTAACTTACTTTTTACTTTTACTTGGCTGCCAAACACAATGTTATGTGTATTGTGGATCCTCAAGCTGCACATTACTGAATAACAGGGGCAGGTCAGGATGAGGGAAGAGCTATGGAATTCTTTCAGATCTGACAAAGCCATGAAGAAATCTTTTGTGAGGGGTCCTTCAGCTGCTGATTGATTGTATTTCTCTTTTGCAGTTATCATTCAGTCCTGTGAATCATGCAGATGCCCACGACCAGAAGATGTGGGACTCTGACATCTAACAGATTTTGCTAAAGAGCCTGGAAGGCTTCTTTGTTATTCAAACCATGAGGTGAAGGACAAGCAGCAAAGCACCTGCCCACCAGCCACAATGTGCTGGACAAGTGACAATGGGCTGGAGTCAAAGGCTGCAGATCCTGAATGGCCCATGTGAATTCAGGAGGGAGTTTTCACAGGTTCATCAATAACTGGCCAAAGAAAACCCTCTAAAAGCTACATGCCATTTCAAGGATTTCTGAAAGATATTCCATTCTGGACACTTAAAATGGATTTCACATATTAAAAAAAGATTTGCAGCTCACCAGAATAGATTGCAATAAGCCAATGTGGATATTAAATAGGCAGATTTCTCGGCATTTTCTCACTAAAATTTCAAAAATATTACAATAGATTCTTTTGGAAGAATAATGGTAGTGGAAAGGCTAATTATTTTTAATTATTACTGTTCTTAATTGTTGTTTTACCTACCTTTGAAGATGAGTGATTAATAAATACAGAATGAAGTGTTTAAAATAGAAGTCATCCCACAGTAATAAATTACTCAGACTTAACAGTGTTTTAAAAGTGATCAACTATTTTCTTTGCATATTCTTCTAAGCACCAAACCATTACACATGAATACATTCCTAGAAACACTAGAAATAAGCCTCTGATCCTGAAAAAAATGTGGACATGCAAATAAGTAGCAATGCTTATGTCCACTGAGGTGAGTAGAACCAGTCACGAGTATGGCTGTTCTGGTACATGTATGAGGAAGCCACTGGGTGGTTGGTATCTGAAACCAGCATCACTATTGCATGGTTCAGGGAAAAAATCTGTCACTGTGCCTGTGGTTTTCCACAGCTGTGGAGCCAAGTGCTCTTTTAGTGCACTGTGTTTATCTGCACTCTGCTCAGTGTCACTGAACAGACACAGATATAAATGCACTCCTTTCTTTTAGAAGCCTCAACCCGAGCACCTGTGCCTGCTATAGCAGTACAAATCTCCATTAAGAACTGACAATACATTAATTAAACCAAACTTAAATGGGTGCAATTTACTGTGGATACTCCCAAAATGACTGGATTATGAGTATCTTCAAAGACTTTGCATTTCTCGCAAAGATAAAGAATTTATAATACCATCTATAACAATGATGTCTGCACTGAAATATATATAGCAATTGTAATAATAGCTGCAGATTAATGCACTACCTGGAGGTTAGCTGCCAAGAAAGCTAAAGCAGGTTGGCATATATCTGGTCAGCAGTACCTCCACTTTTATCAGGCAAAAATGCCCACTTGCCTTCATCATTACCTCATAATTATATTTTAAATTTAGAGAAAATTGCCATTGTTAATTGCAGTATTGAATCATCAAATCCCTATATTTTAATATTTAAAAAGCCAAAAATAAAAAATATGCACCAGCAAAACTAGTGTCAAAATCAAAAACAAAGACAAGGTTTTGCTTTCATTAACTGAAATCATCTAAGCTCTTTTATCCCTTTCTTCCCACTGCAATAAAAGACGACCTGAGCCCCCTTTGAAACCAGCGCAGTGTGATCTGAAGAATGAAAAATGTTGATTGACTGGCACTGCATGCAATAATTTGAAATAAGCATAATCTTTTCAGGTAAAAATGGAAGAGTGCACTGCTGATATATGTATGAACATGGACCCTCCCCTGTGCCTAGGGCAGGCAGCAGAGTGGGGCTGGTCTGTAACCATGGCCTGGCAAACACGACAGGATCATTTTTTCCACGCAGTTCCCAGCCAATCTGCAATGTCACACTCATGCTGCTGCATCTTCTGCAGCTGTGCCAGCCCTGCTGCTGCTCCCACAGCCACGGGGCTTGTCCCCAGCACTTTTCTCCTGCAGGGATGCAGAGGGATGCAGAGCTCACAGCTCCAGCCCCAGTGGTGCTGGGGGCAGAGCATCATCACAGGCATGGCTGGGAGATGCTGCTGCAGCTGCTCTGCTCTGGGAGCAGCACAAATGCTGGATTTACCAGTCCTGGCCACTATCATGTTTTGTCCTTTATTAATATTACAGAAAAATAATCAGAAGGCTAGGGCCACACACACAGGCAGGATCCCTCACACAGCCTGCACGGCTGTGCCTGTGGCTCCAGCAGCTGCAGCAGCTCATGTCCCAGCTCTAGAGCAGATCTTGCAGCCAGGAGAGAGGGCTGCAGCTTTAGCTTTTTCTGTTTGTGTTTCAATGGCTGTGTGTTTTTAAGTCTCATCCTTGCTAGCTTGAAAAAAAATACAAGACTCGGGAGTTGTGAATTTTAGAAAGATGATGTTTTGCATTTTTTCCCTGTTTGAATCTTTTGTTAAAAGTAATTTGCTCAAAATTCCAGATGTAAAATTCATCTTTACCCATAGAGCCAAACAAAAAAAGAAAGAGAGCTGAGGAACAGGTACAGATGTTCTATTTACCCATTCAGTCACTGAAATTATTGCATGTGACATAATCCTGTATGGCTATGAAATATCAGACTTTTCATTCACAGTGATTCAGTATTATACTGCAGAAACAATATGGTTTGTTTTTCTGCAAAATAGATTGCTTCTTTTAAATGAAAATATCTATTTCTTTTAATTTTCAGTAAAGCAAGTTTAAAAACAGTATGAATCGATGAGCATTTGAACACAAAATTTAACTGAAAAGTAAACATTAAAATGGGCACAATTAAAGTATTTTTTCAATAATACTTGAATTTGAAAAATTAAATATCTCATGTAGAAGCTATACAAATAAATTGTTGGTTCTTGCATTTTTGAGGTCTGCTCGTAGCTGAAAGCTTTTGAAATCATCTTGGGCTTGCAAAACCTTAACTCAAAAGTTTCAGATAGAACTTTTTCCCAGTTCAGTCAGTTTTTGTAAGAGTAGAATATTAACTGGCACAGCCTTGAGTCTTTTGTTTTCTTTTGCTTTTTGCCAATTAAATTTCCAGGTTTTGATTTTGTATTTTTGTGTGCTATAGCTAGGTTTCCAGAATAATTTAAGCACCTTCTAAACAGCAGATTACCTCAGTCATTGCAACATTAATCAGTGCTGTATTCTGTCCACTCTCCTGTCTCCCACTTGTCTCCCAGGCAGACACGCTGCTTCGTCGCTGTTTGGCTGTTTAAAGACCTGTGTCAGTACAGCTGGTTTACTATACTGCTACCCTAAACATTGGTGTTTGAAAATATGGACATGGAGAGGCATAACTGGGAGGGAAATAGCACAACAGGTTAGATACACAGATCTTGGAAAGAGTGATGGTGCCAAAGTAGCATGTTAAAGTAAGGGGCTTCTAGTTCCAGTAGTGCCTGATTCTGTCTCGAAGGTAGGAACCAGTAGCTAAACCAGAGATAACATTTCTTGCAAGAAAAACATGATTTCATGGCAGGGAAAATGTTCTTTCTGCTAAACTCTGTAAAGCTCATTGTATAACAGAGATATTATGTTTCACTGGTCTCAATCAGTGCTATTCTTGTTAAGGGCCTCCAGTCTTACCCCCGGCAAAGATTTCACTGCAATTAGTCTGTTTAAACAGAGCCATTGAGAGTTTTCTTTGTCACAGAACTTCTGGAACGGGCCTTAAGGCAGCTCTGTGAGAGCCAAAGGATAATAATTTCACTACAGAGCAGCATATTTCCATTACAGTATAATTAAACCAAATGTTGAAGCCATATCTGACAATTGGTCAATGGAAAGCTGAATCAGAAAGCCCTGGAATATTTAATATTACAGGCTGAGAGTTGGGGTAGAATTTTGGGCTGAGGTCTGCACTACAATGTGTAAAGCTGGATTGGCTGCTGATTGAATCTCTATGTGGGGCAAATTGATCTTGAAGAGATCTCTGCCTCACTTTTGTGAAACACTGAGTAGTCAACACATCCCATCGAACTCGCGACAATTTCTCAAAGCAGCAAAACTCCACTAATGGATTGAGAACTTATGAGCTACAGTTCATCTTCTTGCATGAGAGTCTTCTAATGGACAAGAGGAGAATGGAAATACCTCAAAGATCCACCCTTGTATGATTTAACACAGGGTGGGAGAAGTTTGTATGGTCAGAGGTCTTGTGTATTTATCAATTGCCTTAACAAGCATACTTCTACTTTTTGTTACTGAAAAATAATTCATTATCAAGTTATCAAAATGGAATTGAATGCATACCAGCTTAGCTAAGATGATCTTCTTAATAATGCAGTTATATTCTGATTTTCTTCATTTGTAGTCATTAACTTAATTTGATGACCTATCTAAATGATTGCATCTGTCACAAAGATACAGTTCTTATAATTATTCAGAAATCAAAGCCACCCATTCCCCAAAAAGACTTGGATTGATTTTTAAATTTTTGATATTTTTTTAAAAATACCTAGAACAATGTCTTGCACTGTAAAAAATTATATTCTAGGCACTACATCACCAAAGATATTTTAAAAAGATGATTCAATTAATACATAACCATATTTGAATATTTCAGGCATTTACAGAAATATTTAATGGAATTAGATTCAATGAACTTCTAACAGTGAGTAGAAATAAATTATTGCATCCTTACTGTCAAAGCAATTTCAGGTTTTTTATTCATCCTCTGTTGAGCCTTTTAGCTTATTTCAGTTTTTAAATCACACACAATAGAGCTTTAGGGGCCTGCATCTCTGTGATTTATAATACAAAGGAACAATTATTTCTGCAGGTAAAATTGTGCTTTCTGGAAAAGGTAAGATAAACAGATGTGCCTAAAGCATCCTCAGAAAATCATGGAGAAATGGCTAAATGTATTACAAATAGCAATAATAATAAAAAAATACAGCCATCAACTGTCTACAGTACTTTGTGAACATTTATGTGTCTACTTGTATGATTCAAGTGGCTATAAAAAACCTGAGAACAGAAAGCCAAAACCTTTTGGATAATCCCTTAAGCCCCCAAACAATAAACAGGAACAGGTTCTGACATGTAATTTATCAAGCTGTGAAGTTTCTATTCTTATGAAAAAAAAAAACTAGTAAAACAAAAATAAATGAATAATGTGAGTACAGTCTTGGGTAAAGTTGAATTTCTAAAAAAAAACCTTTAGCTTCTTTTCTTCCAGTCCTTAAATAAAGGTACTTACATTAGACCAATAATAAAAATGTTTTAAATGCACACAGGTGAAGACAGAAAAAAATCTTTAGTTATATTCCTTGACTATATAAGAACTTCTGGAATTACAAATATTTCCTTGTCTGACCTAAAATTTTCTTTGGCAAAGGTTTTACAAGCATTAATATTTACTTATTTATATGCAGCAGAAAAAAAGGCCTGTAGCATTCCAGAGTGTGAACACTATATTAACTGCATTCTAAACACCCATAAATATTACAGGATTGAAAAAAAAGAGGTTGTTAACACTTCTCAGAAGATTCTTTTTCTGGTCTATGTGAGTCTTCACCATGCTCACTGTTGCTTTGATGGTATTTATAGAATTCCTTGCTAAACAAACCAACAAAACCATCACAGGAACAGTTGTCCTCTGAGAATTAATTGTTATATACTCTATTAAAATGAAAAAAAAAAAAATATTGCCCAATTTCCAAGTTAATGATCACAAAATCTTCAAGGACTATTCTCTTCACACAAATAAATCCTTCATAGTTTGCAGGAATTTGGATCAGTACAGATTTCCCAATGTCTTTCACTTACCCTGTGTGTGTGGGTATGTGTGTGTGTGTGTAAGTTGTTTCTTTAAGTGCTTGTTCTGTGCATCCCAATCCTAAAGCTTATATGAAGGCTCCAATAACTGCACCTGTGCTTCAGATTTAGCTTACCCTTTCATTTCTAAGCTTCAAGCTAAAATTACTCAGGTTAGTTTCTTTGAAAGAAAAGAATGCAATTTGGTTTTCTCTCAGAGAAAAGTGCTCTAATAACTTCTGTTTTTTCAAAAGGAAACGTAAGGAGTGCAATTTTAATGATGGTTATACTTCAGAAGTAATAACTTTTTTGTTGCTTTTGTACATCTTCTAAATTATATTCAAATTTTGGCTCAAAATGGAAAGGAGGATGCCTTGCCAAATAGTTCTAGAGGTAGGTTTATGTTCTTAAGTGTCAGTGACATATTATATAATAGTTAACTGATGAAGTTTCCTGTCACAGAATTTTTTGATTGATTTCCATTATATGACATGCCACCCCTCACCTAATTTTCGAAGGATTTGTTTTGTTTTTTGGGCTGATTTCACCCCAGTGGTGCTGAAAGTCACTTTAGTGGTTTTCCTCTTTGTGAAAAGTGGGTTTGTTCTGATGTTGACCTTCATGTTAAGGACATATTTATTTAACTCTATTTTTCCACCTCCCATTTGCAGTCAGCTGTGTTGTGTTCATATGATCTCCCAGCCACAGCCAAAGGACTGCTCTCACAGTCTGCAGTGACATGTCTTCTGAGAATTGCACATTTCTCTGCACAATTAGAGCTTCAAATAGTCTGTGTCACATGCAGCCAAGGCCTGTGACAGCTGTCACTCAGGAATACACTTCCTGACAAAGAGAGATTATAACCTCACAGATCATGCAGGCTTTATTATTTGTATTTAATTATCCCCCAGTGGGGAAATAATAACTGCAGTTTTCCTTATGCTTTATCTTGGTGTAAGGTTGGAGCTTGTAATCACATGTACATTCCTAGCTCACTTAAACTAGGTTTTCTTCCTGTTTGTTCCCAATCTTTGCAGCCTCAGGGTAAACTCTGCACTCTTCCATTATTAATTTAGACAGACACAATTTCCTAGCAAAATAATTAGTCAACATGTGGCAAACTTTTGTAATAAACTAGATATAAAATGAATAATTAAGTTTCTTGTTAAATCAATAACATTGATCTTGACTTCTCTTAAAACCAGATTGTAAGAGAGCAATTTCTTCTGCCTTCCGAATTTTGCATCTTAGAACGGAAGACTGACATTTGATTTCTATTTGACAGATATTGAACTTTAAATAGTTTTATTTTCTGTCAAAGCTCAGGCAGTGAGTTAAGGAGCAGATTTTGTGGCTGCACTGCCAGAAAACAGCTTCCAGTTCTTTAATGTCTGCTTCAGATCACCAACATACCCAATCTCATGTCTTTGCCACCTTTGTAGAGCTCAAATTCTCAGGGTTGTGTTTAAGACAACAAATTAAGTCACTGAAATATAACCTGCTGTTTTCCAGTTGCAATTGCAGCTGCTGACACGTTCTTGGCACTATTGCTGCTCTCCTTTTGAAGAATTGCTCCCAAGAGGAAATGACATTTAATTGTAGGCTAGGGTTACCTGAGCCTGGTTTGATACATTCGATCTGCCTGCTAACTGAATACATTCTCTTATAACTTTTTGAAGGATTTAATGACAATGGGAGTTTGTTCATTAACATGAAAATTGCAGTTTTGTCTTTGCAAAATCAAGGCATTCTTTGACATTTCACTAATATCAGTCTGCCTTATCTTCCAGCACAAGTTCATACACCCATAAGAGTTCCTCTCGAGGATACTGTTTTGTCAGAGCAATGGTAACTGAGCAATGCTGTATATGCAGTTAAACAGCATACCTAAAATGAACCATAGGTTACATGACCCTTGTAGCAAATAAAAACTTGTCTTCTGTAGCCAGTGAAAGTTGTCAGGCATCCACTGCAAGGTCACAGATGCTGTCACCTCACCAGGGAACTTGGTGAAAGAAATGCAATTATAAACATGAAAGTCTGTCATTTAATCCTAACTATATTTTTAAACAAGTTGACTAAAATGGAAAATGCTTCAAGAATATACTCTTTTAATAATCCAAAAGATTAGAAACCCTTTCAGACTGTGCATGGTATATGTAACATAACTATTAATCATTTTGCCTGTTAGAACAGAACGTGTCTCTTTTCCAGGTTGCTTTGTCTTGTTCTGTCTGTGCCAAATGTCACTAATGCCTGCATTTACCAGTGGAAGCATCACCCAGAGCATATAGACTTACTAAAGGGGCAAATGCCAGCATAATTCTCCAACCATCTGCTTGCCTGGGACTTGCATAGGAAATGTGGCCAAACCTGCACTCTGCCCTGAGATTACTGGATACCATAATGAATGTTTGGCACAATTAGCAGCCAGAGTAATTTAGAGAAGCATTCAGACATCTCTGGCTAGTGCCAAGAATCTGGTCCCATGTATCTGGAGCAGGACTGGAAGTGTGAAGGTGACACACTGCTGACTTTGAAGCCTACCAACAAGTTATGCTCTGCATGTGCCATCAGCTGATAACCAGACCCTGTATCCATCTTATAGACTCGACACAGAAACAAAAATTCCTCTTCTGCCAATGATTATGGCTGGAAGAAAATCAACCCTATTCAAACACTTAATTACTGAAATATTATATTATCTGTAAAGGTTTGAACTCTTCTGTGCTATACATTTAGAGAAATTAATCTGAATAGGAAAACAAACCTCAGAGTACATATACAACAATATCCCTTTGACAGTCTTGTCACAGAAGCATTGCACCATTAGAAGGCAGAATAGAATATGTTTTAAGAAAAATCTGGAAATGGAATCCTTGTGAGGTTTTTTTTGACAGCTTTGAATTTTATATACTAAAATGTGAGAATTTGTGAGCTGACTATCCAGCTACCATAACTTTTCTTAATGGTGTAGCTCTGGTTACACTACCTTTCTTCTACTGCTGCCTGGAGCATAGACCTCCTCCTTGATTCACAACATGTAAATTCAATATTCATGTTCTAACAGCAGCAGTTCCATCCCCAATATGGTAATGCCCTAGAAGGAAGACACACATTTCAGCTTTTCACTGGTACCCAGAATGGAGTGCCTGAATGGGATCTCTTTGCAAAAGCTGAGTTCATAAAGCATTCCAGCCTCTGCAGATGATGGACACCAGTCAATGTTATGTTAGCAGAAAAACTCATGTCAATAGTTTTCTGGTTTTGAATCTTGGCTAGCAACAGTATTCATTTTTAATTGAAAAGAAAATCAGCTGGCTGGTTTTCTCAAAGAAATTATAGAAGAAAAATACAAGCCTTTTCTTCTAACAAGACCCTACCTGTAAGCCCCTTTTCTACCTTTTCATATACTGATTTGTAGGAGGTGATTCACTGGTCAAGAACTGAAAACCCAATTAACACCATCCTGTTCCACCCCTGGTCTGGCCTTTTAGTGTAAAAGTTTATTTATGAATGTGGTTCTTAGCATTGTGGTGTTCTTACAAAGAAAGTGTTTTATGTGTTTTAGGATGTAGAGAATTTTCCATAATTAGCTATGTACTAATTGCCTAGTTTGCTGTTGTTACACTGAATTCAGCTGAGATACAGCAAGTCTCAGTGAATATATCTCCAGCAGAAATCACTTTGACCTGTTACAGAGTGAGTACAAATCAAAGATATGGAGGTAAGAACAGGAAATATGACTGAACAATTGTTAGCAGACAAATTTAAGGTGATGGAACAGGTTTATTTCGTAGCATACAAGAATATTAATGGTGCCTTGATGTTGTCCTATGAAAGGCATAGAAGCACTGTAGCCACTGCAAAGCAAAATAATAAAATCTGGGTTTTTACTCAAAAGATTTACTCAACAATCACAATAAAAATATACTTGAAAAAGATATCTTTGTCCTATGTGTACAATAATCATCCAGCACCATCATTTTGAACACTTGAAGCTCTTGGTTTCATAAACAATTTTAAGTATTCCCATTTACTAGACTGTAGGAAATTAATTTATTTTTCAGAATTAGAAAGTGAAGCAGTAGTGAAGGCTGATGTCTTCATGTTTAATTAGTTAAAATGAAGCACTTAATTTGATGATTAAGCATCTTCATTTTTGTAGGTTCTAAAATGCACTGACCACCAGCTTTTCTGCAAAATCTAGAGATGTATTAAAAATATTTTCCTTCTTTACTGTTTTAAATGATAGGTAACCAGTGAGTAATATGCATTTATATAATCAATATATAGATATGTATCTTTTAAAAGTGCATTGTAATTCCTCATCATCATTGTGAATGATGCATCATCTGTTGACAGTTCAAAATAATTTAAAAAGGGATTAATTGTAAATTCAAATAAATTTATCAGATAATGCACTAGGTTTCTAGCATTGCACACACTTTGTAGGACATCAGGACAACAGCGTGAGATTAGGGAGAGTTTCCCTGTTGTGCTGTAGAATTTTTTTATGCAATTTTCTACTCCTTTCTCTAAATGGGAAGAACAGATTTGTTTACAAGTATAAAGACAACTGAGGAGGAGAATTGCATTAAGGTTTTTTTTTTTTTTTTAAATTTTTCCATCTAATCTAAACCAAATTGTTGTATTACTTTATTACAATATTTCAAGGTGCCTGTGTTTCAAAGGTATTTGCATTCCAAGAAAGTGTTTCCCAAGAGCATCTTTAAATAGAATACTTTCAAAAATTTTGGAGAAAACTATTTTGAGACTTTTTCAGTTTTGAAACATGGTATTGTGACCATGCTTTTCAGAAAATAAATGTGGCTAGCAGGACATTAAGTCCATATACGAATATTTAAATAAAGCTGTGAATTTTTTATTGACAGATTCACTTCCTCTAACAGCATTTTATCTAGATTTGGAAACATTCTAACATACATACAGAAGGAGTTAGAGTTGGAAATGTATAAATATTTGTAGTGTAGCACTACAATTTCAGTAACATATTTCTCACTTTCAGTGATGGTGGAAGCACCATATCAGGGATGGAAACCAAATTAAAGGTATCACTCTCGTTCCAAATACAATCCTTGAATAAAGTTCATAGAGCAGGATGTAAATACATCTCACAATACACAGTGAATTAGCACAACCATCAACAGAAGAATAGATGAACATTGAGTAGAAAGCAATCATTACATATTAATAAAATGTTTGTTTTTTGCTCAGTGGTTTGTAACCCTGTTCGTGACTTGGATGTCTCACTTGAAAGAATATCTGGGGGGGGGATGCAGAAGGCAGAAGGAGAGTGGATTTTTTCTTTCCTATTTCCGTGTTTCTGAGTCTGCTTTCCTGGTTTTTTTGCTTTACTTCCCGACCACAATCCATTTCTCAACCACTTCACAATGTGAGTTCAAAAGAGGTTCAGAGCCCAGTGGATAAAGCATTACATTGCTAAGATATGGTTTTCCTTATCCCTTAGAAAAAAAAAATCCGCCAGTCTGTCACTGTTTAATGTTTCACTGCTGCAGTATTTTTAAGTGTTGATGAATGCAACCATGAGAATTCATCATCAACCAGAAGACTGTTACTTTATTTACACAAGCATTTACTTATCCTTGTCTCCTTTTCTCCTTTGTCCCACATATTAAGTAGTTCACTTTCCCAGCTGTCAATGTCTGTCTGTGTTGCATCTATTCTCATTTGGAAACTCTGTGATCACCAGTCCAAATTTTCAGGTGAGATTTCTTGTATTGGAATACTGCAACCTCCTGGTCAGATCAGATACCACCTGTCATAAACAAGTACCTTTGTCCTTTCAACATGAAACTATTTATATTTAGATATGTCACTTGAAAAATTTGCAGTACTAATGCATAACTTTCTTTCATTGTGTTGTTTTTGTGTTATTGCTTATTGAAAACTTATAACCAAGGAGCTCTCTGATAAGTCCTTCACCTGTTTTCTAAGCTTCTCTGTCTCTTCCCTCCTATAGTGTTATCCCTATTCAGAAGAGAATTTAAAATAACTATTGCAATGATCACCCAGTGCTAAATATATAGTATGTTGATGTAATGATCTGTACAGATCAAAATTACTACCTATCAGAGTGCCTCTCCAGAGAAGACCACTGCTCACTACAGCAGGACTTCTGCTAATGACCTTTTATCTCCCTTTGCTGTGAGAAGGACAAATGACCTCATTTTGTAACATTTGGCTAAACAGATGAATAATGAAGTACTGAAGAACCCAGTCATTCTAAAAGTGAAGCAATGCTTGTGCAGCAAGGCTAATTTGGATACCTAGGGTCTCTGGAGAATCAAACACATACAATTGATGTGCTTAATTAGATTGTGGAAGGCAGAAGTTTCTCATAATACTGTTTGCACTGTTAGCTTCAGATCTGAAGTTTGCAGAAAAATTAGTCTAAACTTTAAACACCAGATAAAATGCAAATGTTAACTAGATTTAATAGAAATCTAGCTGTTAGTTAGCCATGTTTCCAGGAGAAGAGAGAAACTCAGGGGATGGTAAACACAAGAGAAGTACAGGAGATCTGTGCAGATGTTTGAAATGTGTGCTGCTGTGTTTGCTTTCCAGTGAAGCTCTCAGCTCAGCCCATCTGCTGTGCTCAGAGTGCCACACATTGTGATATTTGTCTACACCTTGGCCCTCAGCCCATCTGGCTGGCACCAGGCTACTCACACTCCTTGGAAGGATGCTGGGCTGTGTGCTCACTGCTGGGGCAGCCAGGGACCAGGGCACATTGTGGACAGTCACCATCCTATACTCAGGTCTTGACTCGTGCAACCACCCTGAAAGCAGCACTTTGGGTCACAGCACTGCTGACCCACAGTGTGCACAGAGCTCTCAGTCTCTCAGACTGCTGGTGACACAAAATCTCTATAACAAATACATTAATTTAAATAATTTTCTCTGAGTGAATCATTCTAGCTTGGAGCCAGATAGTACTGATGTTTGCAAGATGGCCTTATTAGATGCTATTTATTTCTGTATTAAAGAGAACAATGTGGATTGAAGTCACAAAAAGAATTACAAAACCTAATTTATGGATTGCTCCAACTGGAATCCACATTTCTTCCAGGCAGACAGACTTTTTTGTTGTTGTTGTTATTAGCTTAATGAGGAACGTAGTCTCATTTCATTTCCTCTGGAACTTCTTGCTGCTCGGTCAGTTTGTTTTCATAATGCTGGGTCTCATCCAGCTGGATTTGGGCCCATTCTGGTATCATGCTGCTCAACTAGTTTTATAGCAGTTTATGGCTCATATAGTTAGAAATGCCACCTCTTCTTTAGACAAAATAATTTATGACATTGAGCATGTTGAAGCGGCTTCTAAATATGCCATCATTCACCTTAAAAATACAACCAAAACCACCACTAATGTGAACCTACCCATACACACAGTCACATATTCAGTATTTTCAGTATTCATATTCTGAGTAGTGTGCTTTGCAGCATTTAGAAAGTTTATTCAGCTGCGTGAACCTGGGTAGAGGATGTTTTCTGCAAAATTGTCCTTTCCTTTATTGATTCTTAATCTGAAATTCTTATACCAGCAAACTGCTTGAACCTTTCCTTCTACCCAATCCTTATCAATTAAAAAAAAAGAGATAAATCTCTATCTCTTAGCTGCACATATATCAAACCTAAATAAAGGTAAAACTTAGTATAAAATTTGGCTTTCTGTGCTTAATTCTCTTTTTTGGCTCTGAAAACCTAGTCAGTCCCAGGTCTTTCATATGATCTTCAATTATTTCTCATTCATATACATTTTCTCTTTTCCTCCAGGGCTTTCTGTTTTCTAGGCTGTATCCTGTAAATACCATTTTCTCATTCTTGACTCTTGTTTTCATCATCATGACTTGTCCCCATCAGATCCAACTGAAGAGCATTCTGCATAGCCATGATTTAGGAAAGCAAAGCACCAGGGACTGTAATTACTGCTGTTCTCAGCATGTTGAGCAGTGTACTGGCAGCTCCTGAAACTGTTAACCCACTACATACATGCTGTACAATTTAAGCAACTTAGATCACAGAGTCTGTCAAACAGCTAATTTGCATAAGTAATTTGAATAACAAAGGTAGTTGATTAAATATGAAATGCATATTCAAATGTTCTTTACAAAAAATTAAAGATTAAGACATTCTCTATAATGTCAAGGAGAGTTTCACATCATGGACTGAGATACATTAGCAAACTTTGCAGTGACACTTACTAAGAAGGACAATTACACTGGAATTATAAAAATGTGCCTCAAGTAAAACTGTATGTGATAGACACAACATGTATCCAGACAGATGAAAGAAACTTAAGTGCTGCATAGGTGTGAGAATAGGACACTTACAGATGCTGATGTGCTGGTTCTGCTTGAATTGTTTAACTCAGAATGCACACAACGTGGATCTAGGCAAATAGTAGTCATAGTTTCAAAATAATAGACTTCATTAAAACTATATCTAAATGATATAAGATGAACATATCAGTTAAAAATAAATATGCACAGAAATTATAGTATTTACTCCATTTTTTTATTGCCTAAAGGCTGCCAAGATATGATTCATAAGGAAAAGACAAGGATAGAAATAAGAAAAGATAAAAAAAAAAGGAGATAGGGCTGCAATTTAATGGGGTTTTGGATAATTGATTGAAAAGGGAATTTCTAAGTGTTCATGTCCATGCTTTGATATTGAAATAGACCTTTGTGACATACATCACTACCATCTTTGTGTTCCAGATTATACTGGGAGCATAGTGTGTGGACACAACATACCAGGCCAGAAAGCATCTGCAGTGGGATTACCACTTGGACAACATTCCAGGCAATGGAAGAACCTGTTGGGCACCCATCTATCAATTCAGATACTGCCCAAGTGAATATAATTTCTCTGAACTATTTAGCATGGATACTTAATTAAATATCAAGAGTCTGCTTAGTGCTGAAAGCATATAACTTTGTGGGACAATCCTCTAGCTCAAGAATACTGAGGTAACAGTGTCCTAGTGTTTGCTCATTTATACAGAACTGACATCTAGTTATTGTCAAAACAGTGTCTTGAATAAAGAGGAAAATACATCACTTTGTAGCAGGGGCAATCTACAAGATTGGGTGGCTATGAACATTCATATCTGCCGAAAGAAAAATGTTGAAAGAATGATGAAATTGTCTTCATTCTTATCACATGACCTCACTTCTTTCCTTCTTAAAATGATTCTAAGATTACTAATCTTCTAAGATTACTGTAAGGGGCAACAGGAGCAGAGATTAGGTTACTGTCTGTAGTCCTATGGACTGGATACCTGTAGCACAACTTAGAAACAGATGAAATGATTGAAGGCAAATTGGAAATGAAATAGCATCTATTGAAACTATTCTGGAAAATGAGTGAAATACTACTCAGGTGTTTATGGTTTTGCTCATGGCCTGGCCATTGCCACATAACAGTTACAAAATGGAATAGCTCTCAGGATTTCTGGGAAGTCAGGAACAGACAAACCCTGAAGGCTGAAGTAAACTTGTTACCTCTACGTGTCAGAGTGTACAGAGGAGAGAAGGACTGGTATTATGGAACAACACAAATTTTGAGACTGGAGCAGGAAACTTACAGACAACCAGAACCATTAGGCCCAAAATTAAGCAAACACAGAGGACTTACTTTTTTCCAAGTGGTCCTAGAGGAACTAGCAACTGGATCTCTGGCAAGTAGGTGGCTCCTGCCTGCTCTCTGCACTGGGATATGAGTACAAGTACTTGGCTGCCTTGTGCTTGGGTGAAATAAGACAGCTGATTTCTTTGAAAAGGAGACCTATTAAACTGCCAGAGTGAAACTGGAATATTACATACACCTATAAAGTCTTTTTAATTTACTGTTGTAGTGAAGCACTGATTTATATGCAGTACTTGGATGCCACTTTTACATGTTATACCTTCAATGCATCCTGCACTACTCTGATGATGATTGAACAGTGGTATACCAATAAATAATTATCAGATAGATATCAAGAAAATGGATTTTTCCTTATATTTATTAGTATACTGAAATTAAATAGACTATAAATATTTTAATGAGGATATTTTATAGAAGTGTGGCTTTCAATAAATTTTAGATTTTTTTTATTTTCATTTTGCTTTTTATCGACACAAAAAGAAATTCATTTGGTTCTTGAACAATAAATTTATAAAACTTGGTGTTTATATGCATATTTCAGTGTTGGCTGAGATTGTCAGAAGTAACAGCTAATCTTCTTTATGTAGCAGGGTGCTGAGTAGGCTTAAAAGTCCTTTGCTTCCAGAATGCAATGTAATTATAAGATGTGATTACAACTGATTATAATCAATCAGCATAGTCTTAAGTGTAATTTATATTGCTGCAGCTGTGGTTAGATTAAATCTTCATATAAAATACAATTTCTCCAAGATATGTAAAATTACTTGAAGAAACCCAAATACAGTAAACTCATAATGCCATAAATATAGAGTAAATGATGCCAATTACATAATAGTTTAGAGCTGTGTGTATCACAAAATAAGTTTCCCCTCAAAGAAGATATTCTTGATTCAAGACACAAGATTGTCCTTTTGTTATTGTGACAAGACAACGTTTCTGGCCTTCTGAACTCTTCCTAACACCATTTGTCACATGTAACATGTCACCATCAGCACCAGAGCTACCATAGGCAGTAAGAGCTCCTTTAAAACAATAATAGAAACTAGGTTTGAGGATTTACAGAACAACATGTTTTAGCCGGATAAGACACATGCTAGCTGTCAAAAACTGCTGAGCTCTCATTACTAATCAGCTAAATAGCTTTGTGCAGCTTCTTCCCCTCTGCCTGTAGCTCCATGCTGCAGCTGGGAAGCTTTGCTGCAGACATAGATCAGCCAGATTTGCTCCAGCCCTTCTGGAGAGCCCTGGCAGGAGCCCAGGGCTGCTGCACAGGGCCTCCTGCTCCAGGGGACAGCCAGGACAGCACCCGTGGCTCTGTGCTGCACCCCAGGCAGTGTTGGGCTGTCTGTACTTCTGTTGTATTTCTGGTCTTGGTCAAGGGTTATCCTCAGCTTACAGCCTGCTGTAAAGTGTCTGTAGCAACGCTGGCTGCCTTCAGTGGGGGCGTGTGGAGGGCTGATGGAATGGTTTCTCAGTTCTTTCATTTTCCCACACAATTTCGTGTCCGAAAAAAAATCTCACCAAAGGATATCTTGTCCGGCAATCTGAGATTAGAAAAACTGCATCAGAAAAAATACCATTTTTACATGATAAGAATATATTCATATACGCACAACCCCACCTCAAAATTAAAAAAAAAAAAGAAAAAAAACCCTGGTTTTTATTTAAGGGTACCACTTTAGCTTATAGCTTTAATGTTATCAGAAGGTAATCAACTATTTCCTTCCAAAAATGATAGAGTATGAAACCTATAAAAGAACCTGGTTCTCCTGGTGCTTAGAATAAAGCTCTTCACTATTAACTCCTAAGATTCTGAATTCTTGCCTGAGGCCCCTTTACCCAGTGAGAATCTGAAGTAAAATCATGATTTTGGGTGTGTAATACAAAACCTGATTCAGATCTGCCTAAACAAGAATATATGTCTCCCAAAGTTTTCTCAATTAAAAGAAAAATCCATCTGTTCCCACTAGGAAAGAAAAAACAAAACCAAGAAGCAACTATAAACAAACCCAAAGTCAAAGAAAGAAATAAATAAACAAACAAACTCCCAAGCCCTGTGGCTTTTAGTAGGAAAATATTTATTGCTTGCTTTCCTCCAGAACTAATGAGTCATGACATCGGTATAAAATTTAGAAATAGCCTCCCTAGAGCAGGAGGTTAGTTGAGATTCTAACTAGTAAGTTAGAATATTACTAGTTTGCAACATTAAGGATTTGATTTTTTGGGTATGAACTTTAAATTTTACTAGCAATTAACTTCTTTAAAAAGAAATTAATATTCTTGAAATTATTATATATCACTAGGACACTGTGCTTTAATTTTTTCATGCTTAATAAAGGCACATTTTAAAGAGTAAAAAAATGTGTGTTCAATAATCTAGAAACGGAGCCTATTTAATTCATATATTTATTAGCAGAGTCAAGGGGCTGTGAACTGTACAGCATAGTATAAAAATATATTATTTTCATAAAGATTACAAAAAAAAATTAACCAGTCACATACCTAATAGATTAATATTCTGCCTTCTCTGTGTTTTGACCTGGGGTGTCTCTGTATCCATAAGCTGCTTATTGATATCCTTAATTTATGAGCTTGATCCTCAAAATGAATTCCTGTCCCACTGAATGACTTTGTTTTGAACCTGGGTGAATGCTTTAGTTCTCTGCTATTCTGCTTTTGTTTGTATGCAATATTTTTAGAGCAGTATCTGCAAATGCCCACTAGTGTCTAAAGAAGCATAAACAATATTTGCTTTACATACTTGTTGTTAAAAAAAATAAATATTAGAGAGAAAGAGACACAAAACTAGTAGAACAAAATTTCATAAAAGCGTATCATCAAAACACATAAAAAGCCAAAGAACTGATGATGTTGGCTGCCATTAAAAGAATCAGTGTGTGTGCTTAAGTATGAATGGTCCATGCCCAAATAGTATTTTTCATTCAGATGAAGTTGTATTTTAAATTTAACAAATTTCATGATCACAAGCCCCTGCTATGATAATATTTAAATCTAGTTTTAATCTAAATATTTTTGACCAGCTACATTCAAACCCAGATTCCTAACTGTTTATTTTAATTTAATTACACTGAACCAAATATGGCTTAATTTCAAGATTTAAATTTTAGTGTTCGTCAAATTTCCAGTTATAAAAGTCATTTTTCTTATTCAGTGCTGAATCTGTGTTTGAGCCAAGCAGCTGCATATGAGGGCTGCCAGAGTTGTTCTTTATACACTTTTCAGTTAGCTGACTTTAAATTACTTTAGGTGCAGAAAAAGCTATTTTATTGCTTTAAAAGGAGAGGTCAGTATAATGTCAGCCAACAGACAGAACCCTTATGTATGAAATAGTTTTTGATGCTTTACATTTTCAATTTTAATGGGTTTCTGTTTAATGTATTTACATTGATAACAGCCTGAACATAGAAAAATAATAAAAAAAAACCCACCCCTAATTTATCCTGGTAACATCATTACCTGCCAGTTTAAAACAATTTCTGGTCACATTAAAGTACCTACCGTTACCACATGACTTTTCTACTCAAAATAATCTCATAGGACTCCAAATATACTGCAAGATTTGATTCTACCTTTAGGTGGGCTCTTTTCAACAAACCCATGGCTGGGCCAGTCGTTGGAAGCCGTGTGAGCTGCCAGGAGTCCTGCAGGCTGCTCAGAACATCTGCAGGAGCAGCTGGCAGTCAGGGGGTGGCCGTGGTCCACTCCTGATAGCAATGGTGGCAGTGAGAATGAAGGATGTGTGGACAGGACCTGCTGATTTCGTTCTGCCTGTTTGGATCTTCAGTTTTCCAAATTCCTTTCAAACCCACTACCTAGAGCTGCATTGCTGAATGGGAGCTGGTTGTCCCCCTGGAGTCAGGAAGTACCAATCATTACATCTATTTGTAAATATTCTACTGGGGATATATTTATTAAGTCTGTTCACTAAGATGATAGTATTTCTGTAAAAAACATAACCCCAAATAATCCGTAAATAATTTAAGTAATCTTAACTATGGACTTGCCTGCTACAACAGTAGCAACGACATAGAACAATTTTTTTCCTTTAAGCATTAATATTCTGACTGCAATTCAGAAGTTCATTTTTATGACACTCAGGAAAGTGACTAAAGTAGATGTTTGGTGAATTTTAAACATAATATACCTCAGTATTTTACTAGAGGAGCACTAAATGCCTAATAACAAAATTCACAATGAATTACTTCAAAAGTTTCTTGCCCAGATTGATAATAAATTTTAGAAAACATATATTTATGTTTTCTAGAAAAGATAAATAATCTAATGTAATAATATGTAATAATAATGTAAATAATATAATTTATAGAAAAGAATACTATAAAGGTGAAACAGCAATGGCAAAGGAAAACAGTGTACTTTTTGAATTCTTACAATACTCTTAGCTAAAAGTACATATTCAGTTATCTTTAAACAATTCTTCTTTATCCATAACAGGGTCAGAACCTCCTACTTATTAATTATATTAAAAATCCCTTAGTTATCTCTTACTCAATTATCTGAACAATCTCCATGTCCAGCATGACATTTAGATAATGAACATAGCATTTTAATGGTATCACACATATCCACATGGATTTATTTAGCACATGCTTAAATCTCTAATTTTCAGGGGCTCTTAGAACCTTAAAATCAACACGACCGATGTGTTATCAATTTCACTTCAGCCAGAAGTATGAGAAAGTTGTGAAAGAGTGAAAGTTAAAATTAAATTCTCATAACCCGTTTGTCAACCAGTAGATATTGTATTAAAATATGAGGATTGAAATACAAAGTTCTTTTCTTTTTCAAAAAGAAATGAGTTTAAAATATGGGAATATTTTTACTATTACTATTATTATTAGACAGGGATTTATCCCATTAGTTTGTGTTAGAAGATTTATTTTCTATCTGGAGACATTGACAATCAGATTATTAATAAATACATGGCATACCTATTTTCTCATTAAAGTTGTGTGAATTTTTTATCATGTTTCTGTTTCATCTAGAAGACCACAATGTGTAACATATGAAAACTTAACCAAGAAATTTTTTTTTTCTTCAAAGGACCTGTGTTATCACATTTGATGAGGACAAGAAACAATGAAACAAGAAACATGGCATTTCTGTCATCAGCGAAATGGTGAACTTTGTTCATTATGTTTGAGGGTTTTTTTAGCTTAAAGAGAGCTATTTTATGCCAATAATCAGCTAAAGTTAAGAAAATCTATTTGTGTGATTTGCATACATAGCAGAAGAATTGCTATTTCTAGAAATAAACATCTTCATCTCTCCTGCCAAATGAAGATTTTTGTTTAATGTTTGTGAAATACTGCTGATTTTGTTCTGCCTATTTGGATTTTCAGTTTTCTGAATTCCTTAAGTACTTTTAAGCCCTTTCTATAGTCACCTAGGGTTGATATCAGCCTTATAAATTGGATATATAGCTTTTAGATATCTAAAATAGGGGACATGACAGCAATGATCAATAACAAAATTTACATTAGAACACTAATTAGTGTTAAGAATAAAAAATTGGTAAAGTCACATAAAAAGACATTTAAAATATATTTTATTTTCCATCAGATATGCCTATTGCTAAACCAAAGAAATGATAAATGGAAATCTGATTTTAAGAAGAATATAGTAGTGAAAAGAATTATTCTTAAACTTTACAGTTTAAGAAGGTATAGAAACATCATGTCTTCCATAGAAATAATGTAGTCTAGATTTATAGATGAGGTTCTGTAGATTTATAACATACATTTAGTTCTTTTTTCTTGAAGCACATTTATGAAAAGATTATGTAGAGAAATATAACTCTGGGTTTGTGAATGCCTTAAATTTAATTTTAAGAAAAAGAAATTCATATCAGCAAGTCCAATTGTATATAACCCAGTGTGTGATATCTTAAAAAGTCGATACTTTTTCTGCATTTTCCTCTACTCTTCATTCTAAAGGTCTTTTTCCAAACTGCATGAATTACAGGTCATAATCTAAGTCTTGACTTCCATTTCTTTGGAATTAAAGAATTGTCTGGCATTGTCACCATGACAGACTGAAGATTGCCCTCTTTACAGAGCAAAGAGCCCTAAATCCTTGAACCACAGGATTGAAGGGAAACAGAATGAAAATGTGGTTGGTGGAGATATTGCTTATCCTAAGGACTCAATACCATTTCAGAACATATTCAAAGCAGAGTAACTCCAAGCTTTATTTATCTGTCTTACATAATTTAGTATATTAAGCAGTTTTGTTTTCGTGAACATGAGTAGGAAGATGATGAGGGATAATAATTGAGGTCATAAAAGGCTTTCCATTTCACCACTGACTTCTTACAGCTCAGACAAGTGTAACACTCAAACTTGCCACACGAACTTGTTTGACCAGTGATACTAATTTGTCTTGAGGACCATCTTCAGATTATTTATGATTATTTGCTATACCTCAACCATGGAATGTTATAGCAGCTTTTCTGTTTGTGGTTTTAATTTTAATTAATATGAGTTTCTGCTACAAAATCAAAATCAAAGATGCGTAATCTTCATTCCTGTATTTTCTGCTTACAACTGATTCTTAGCTACATTTTATCCCAAATCCCAAACTGTAAATGTGAGAAGTGTCTGTAACTTAATTTATTTTTCCTTCCTTGTAAAAGAAGGGTTTCTCACCAAGAACTAAAGCTCCTGATCATCCCTTTGAGTTCAAACTGCTATTTTCTAAACTGTGACGATTTATTTTTTAAAGTGGTTTGAGCTACTTTGAAATGATTCACGAGGGTCTTAATTAAATGTGAAAATTTTAGTTTGCTTTTGAACTTCTCTTCATACAGGAAGTCATAGGTATACCAACCCTTGTGAGAAAATAATGAACTTTGCAATTTCATGTAAGACACATCTAGAAATATCATTGGACTTTAAAGCAGACTGACTTATGTCAGTCTGCTTTAAAGGATTAATAAAATATATTAATAAAATATTAAAACAAATATTACAAAGGATTAGATGATGGCTGCACATCATCTAATCCTCTGTAATATTTGTTTTCAATTATTTCTTAACAACTATATTATTGATCAACAATTTATTTGCTGTAAAAGTTCTTCAAGACTGATTTCTACAAAAGGAGATCTTTGAGGACCAAAAATATAATGGGTTCCTTTGTATGAAGGATATGATTACCATTTTCACTTTATAGCTGCCTTCCTTGTTTCATTTACAGACACCTTCCAAGAGGAAGCCATGTAATGGATAAAAACACATTGATTGCCATTTGACTTCCTAATTAATTTTGAGATAATGGTGAACATTGACTTGAACACATTCTCATTCTTTCCTGTGGAATGCATACATATGGTGCTTGGCATGGAATTTTGGTTGCAAGAAACACTGGAAGATTTTGGAGTGCAGCATTAAACTACCAGGGTTTCTTTTTTCTTTTTTTCTTTTTTCTTTTTTTTTTTTT
>VZRH01003822.1:1532949-1584195 GCA_013397555.1 Urocynchramus pylzowi | reverse complement strand
TTTTTTTTTTTCTTTTTTCTTTTTATAAAACTGGAAAGATAACTGAGGCTGCTTTATCTGCAAATTCATGGGGCCTCAGTCAGATGAGAGCTTTGAATAAGTTGTGGCTTAAGATGAAAGGAATTATGAAAATTGGAAAATAGTAGTACAGCAAGAATGGAAATAGAGCACTAGTAAACTTGTTACTTCTATGTAGGATTCATAGTAACTTCTCTCTTCTCGACTCTTCTCTCTTCAGGAGCTCAGTGTTTCTCTAAGGAAGAAACAACTTTTGAAGCAAAGTATCATTTTCACTTTATGGCTGCCAACTGGTGTATTGATGCTAAAGTAAGAGCCAGCTCGTTCCCCTGAGATGGAACCATTTTAAAGCCCAGTATGTTGAATATTTATTAAAGGCCTAAATTATTTTGTGGAAGGGCTTCACATCAACTCTTTATGCAAATGCTCATTTAGGAATACTGATAATCTACAGCAGAGTGCAAATTCCATCATGATAATTTATTTTAATCCCCATGCCACCCATTTTAGGAAATTTTTTCTCAGCAGCTTTCTTGTCTGGAAATGAACAGCACTGAGGTCAGTAATTGCTGGAGTAACAGCAGGCTTCTGAATCTTAGGGTACTGAATGAAGGGTTTGCACGAAGGAGAAAACACATAATGAGAAAAATTAAATTAGAAGATGTCATATTTTCTTTTTTTTTTTTTTAAGGGAAGCTAGTAAAATTTAAGATGGTTTTGTCTGTAGAGTATTTCTGGAACATCAATTTGATGTCTCACCTTCAGACCACAGAACTGTGAATGGGAAGGAGTTGAAAAATCAAATTTACTAAGGAAGAAGGCTTTCTTTACCCTCTCCCATTTGTGTTACAAATCTACTTACAGTAGATATCAGTGAGAAATTGGAGGGATGGAGTCATTGGGTTCCATTTCTAAGTTACTAATGATGAAGAGTTTGTACCTACTGGTACATAGTTAAAGTAATATAACCTAATTGAATCACATTAATCCTTGTTATGTCTATTAGAATGAAATTTTCTATAGCATAGATTAAGTTTTTATTCCTTATTTATGCAAATTAAATTGAATCAACTTGTTATTTAAAAAAAAAAATCACTGAAGAGAATTGAAATACTTCATTTCTACAGGTCTGGAACAGTGAAAATTCTGGTCATAAGTTAATACTGATTGTACACATGTGCTATTATTTGTATTGCCATTTCTATTATCATAATACCACTGAGTGTAAAATAAGACTGCACCAAACAATATTCTGTTTTGTTGTCATGCTTTGAATTTAGAGAAGTGAAACATTCCTATTTATGAGATGTGGTTCTTTGACAATGCCTCAGATTTTAACAGGATTTTTGACTTTTATCTCAGATAACCATGTCCTAAAATACTTGACCTTAAAGAAATACTGTAATAGGTAATTAACAGATCTTAAGGAATATGGCTTAAATATTAAATATAAAAAACACTTTGCATTTGCTAAACTAATAATAAATGGTTGGATCAGAGTGAACAGTAAATAACAAGTGAATTGCAAGCAAATATCAGCTCTGGAGACTGATTCAAATATCAAGCCAAGGTGCCTATAATTTCTGAAAGGTGTTATTGTACCATATTATGATGTATTATTTACCTTCTTTCTATATTTTATACATCAAATATGTTCTATAATCTACATATATAATACATATAAAATATGCATTTTTGTGATTACATTCTAACATTTCAATTATAGATTCAGGCCTCATACTGAGGTTCCTTTGGGAAGAGAGACTGTCAGTATTTTTTATGTTACCTTAATTTTTAATGAAAAATCTTACTGGGTGTTAGTTCAGACTCTTGTTCAAGAATAGGCTGTAATGCCTGTCTAGTGTTTATAGGTCATGTGTCAGTGGCTACCTTTGAGGACTGATTCTGATGCAAACAAACCTCCACCACTTATTACCAGCAGCCCCTTTTGCTACTCTGGCAGTTAATTTTCCCACAGACATTCTCAAGTAAAATAATTAACTGGATTGCCCCTTACATAGTTCAAATTATCACTTGTTTTTTTAAGCCTTCAACCAATGAGGCAGTGTCTTATAAAATTTTGTTTTGAAATGTGCTGTAAGAAATTTTTTTTAGGTTAACATTTATATGAGTAACATAAAATTTGTATTTTTTTTATTTTAATTCTCTTAAAACCACTAGATTTTAGGGGCCAGTTGTAGCCTGGATAGAAAATCAAGTTACCTGAGATGAAAAAACCCGAAAAACAATTCAGCATTTAAAGTGTTAAGGTAAAAGACAGGACACATTGATACTTATTATTTTTGGATAAGGTATGATTTCAAAGGAAACATCAAAATACCTCAATGGGCTAGCATGCTAAGGTAAGAAGACAGCTGCTCTTGATTTCTAATGCCTGAAGTCAGGTCAGGAATACCAGCTGTGATAAATTGTAAAACAAGTACGTGTAGTTTGACAAGCCAAGTAAGGATTTGCTTTCTGGAGTGTTTTAAATCTTTTGCTCTTTAGTTCTGTACCTCAGAATCTCAAAGTTAGCTAAACAGAGCCCAAGATCAGGCATGGGGATTGCAGCAGCACTAGAGCTGGTACTGCACTTTGTGTGCACGTTACCCTCATCCTAAATCTTTAGCTGCTGAAGTTAAGAAGAAACTCTTGAACACTATAATCCTAATTAGGGAGGAGGAATATGAATGGAGCTCAGCAGTAACACTGTATTACCAGTAACTAAAGCATGCTTTCCTCTTGAAAATGTTTTTAATATCTACAGATAGATTACAATAATTACAGTCTATTAGTATTCTTTTATTATTTAAATCTTGCACTGTGATAAAAGAATAGAGTCATTAAATGTAATTATGAAGAATTTAGATAAAGAAATTATTTAGAAGATATGTGATTCTGAGAACAAAACCAGTAATTTATCTGAGTATAGTCCACACAAAAAGAAAGTATTTGTGTTATTACTATATTTACTCATGTACAACCTCATTACTGCCAGTATTATTTTTTGATTCTGTTCTGTAGTGTAATGGTACCATTTGCTTTTGAAAGGATGATGTATTAAGAAAGAAGGTTTCTCAAAATATTAAACTCAAGTTTTCAAAACACATATATGTATACATACATGCATACATACATAGTTTCCCTTAAAAAAAATCTACTTGTGGGAGACCTACAGAACCATACATGGGATATTGTTTGCTTAGCCACCTCTGTGTCCAGGCACTCAGCACATCTCTCCAAATCTGAAGGGCCACAGCTGACAGCAGCAAAAGTTCTGGTAGACTGAGGAAAGAGAATGAGGCACCTAGGCAGGAGCTTAGTATCCCACACGTCACTGCTGGGAAAAATCACAGTCCCAAGGTTCAGCTGCTGAAAAGGAGCTGAGAGGAAGCTCTGCCACAGTGCTCATGAGCTACTGTAGGCAGTCAGGATATGGCAAAACCTGAAAGAGACTTCCAGCTTTGACATGTAGAGAGGATTCCTCATTTTAGTAGCATGGTTTTGCTGCTGAGCTTTGGCACAATTTTTTTAATAACTTCCATGAACTCCTTCTTCACATATGTGAAATTTGAAAATTCACTTAGATTGATAGCAAAAGTAAAGTCATCTGAGATTAGTCAGCTTTGATTACCCATTGTTATTTTTACATTAGGTTAAAAAAAAATATCAGTATCTTAAGGCGATTTAAGACTAAAACTCTTGGGCTAAACTCTGGACTTTATAAGGGATTGACAGATAATGTAGTAATGTTTTAACAGTACCAGAATTTGACTCAAGTTTGAGAAGATGCTAAAGTTCTCTATATTTTTATATAAAAATATGAAGGGTCCTCAGACTGAAATACAAGAAATTAAGGAGCTTCTGGAAGATGGAAATAATTCATTCTCTTCTCCCCCCTATTGCTTTAACGTTAGTGCTGAAGCTCTGTTTGATGCAAAAAAAAAATTAAAAATTAATGCAGCTTCTGTTTGGTGCTCACTTCACCCACTTATATATTTATTATCGTTTCTTGTGAGGTGCAAACCACAGAATATTTTCAAAGGCCATTGTTTAATGACAGCATGAGTCCATAGCTCTGGTGGAACATTTATGATGTTTTATATATTATTATTATTATAACAGTTCAAAAAACCTTAAAAAATCATATTGAAAAGGCTGCAAAGACCTGAAATACCTTCATGAAATTATTTATTGTAGACTCAGGTCTGTACCATTTTCCTCCTCTAGGTAAGTATCTTAATAAGAGGAAGACTACAGCAGACTGAGGGATGCACTGAGCAGTCCTGGCCACATATACCTTCTTCCACGTGCTGACTTTACTTTCTATTCAAAACAAATTCAATTATTCAGGGACATTTGCATCTTTACCTAGCAAGACATCAGGGGACTTGCATGGACATAAAGGAAGTATAAAACTTTCCATTGTGTGGTTTGGAGGAAATTCCTGGGGGCTGAGCTCAGTGTAAAGGGGGTTTATTATTGGAACTGGTGTAAGCAAAGCTTGTCACCACTGATTTGAATAGCTGAGGTAAGGCAGAATCCATTTGCCTTCCCTAGATGGGCACTTCTGCTGCAATCAGCAGGAATTATTTATGTGCTTATTCTTACATTTAGATTTGCAGTGCTTAAATCCATGCATGTAAGCACATTTGGAAACTCCTTGTGGCAATGCAACATTTTGCCTCCTTTCTTTCAGTGTTGTTTTGGTTGTGTTGCTTTGATTGCTTTCTTAAAGATCAGTCATTCTTAATCAACTGTATTTATATGATTATTTAAATGATACATAGTTATGCAATTAGTAAAAGTGTTTAGTCATCATCTGTTTTGAACATTGAATTACGAGTTTAAAATTGAACTTGTTTATCTTAGGGATATTTAAATGTCTTTCTCAGGTATGTGGCTCCCATTTTTTCTGGTTCTACTAAACCATGAAAAAATGACAAAAAATGAACATACTTCTTCAGGGTGTTCTGATGAAAATAAATCTACAAACATAGTCAACAAAATTACAGAATAGGGCTGGACCACAATGCTCAGATGTATATTTTATTTTGCCACCCAGACACTGTGACAGAAAATCATGATGAAAAACTCCTGCCAAATTGATTTTTGTCTCAGAACTGCACAGAATACCCTTGTAATGAATCAAAAATTAAAGTCTAAATATTTTGATGAGAATAGTTTCATTACATTAGGCACAGCTTAACTTATCCTACTCAGTGTAAATGAGACTAGGACAAGATAAGATGAACCCACTCTATTTCCACTGTTTATTACAGTCTTGAATCTGATAAAATACTTAGCATTGATCACTGGGGATGTGGAAAAGCACACAAAGGAATAGAGGGAGTAGATGCTAAATGATTGGAATTTTTTTTCTGCAAATGTATTACATTTCAGAGGTTAAGTGGGTAAAGGAAAAAAAATGCACTGAATATTCACCTTTGAGAGCAGATAACAAATTTGGTTTTCAATGTAATCATGTCCAGAAATCATTCTGTTTTCACAGCTGCATGCCACTGCACACCATTTTAAACTTTGCATTTTTGGCACCAGGAAGGAATAAAAGGTTAAAACGTGTGGAACAAAGATATTATTTCACGTTCTTGCCAATATTAGAATTAAAAGAGGCCTCACAGAGGCTGGGCTGTGAATTTAATTAAGCATATTTTTAAAGGGTATCATAAAATGGAAGAATTTCCTTTCTACTCTTGTGACAACTTCTTGGAATACAGTCATTAAGTGTGGGTTGGGAGAGGAGGGAAGATAAGAGTGAGCAGAGAGAGGTGTAGCTCCACTCTTACAACTCGCTGGCCACGTCATCCAACCAAGAGAAGGAAAGGCAGAGAAAAAGTAATTTATTGGCAGTATAACCCAGCTACAAACCACTGTTTCTGATAACTCAGACATAGATTCACATGATTAATTTCCGAAACTCTTCTTGAGACTGCCTCTACAGTGGGTCCAGGTCCCTCTGCTTTATGACTGGGAAGAAAGTCTAAATCTAGCCCCATGTGACCACTCATAAATAATTAAAAACCTCACAGTGACGAAGTCACTACTGTTTCTGAGTTGATTACAGAACCTCCAAACATTCTGAGTTGGAAGGGCCCCACAAGGATCACCAAGTCCAGCTCTTGAGTGAATGGCTGTCATGGATTGTGAAATCAATGCTATTCTATTTATCATCTGTATGGCAGTTGTCTTCTGTTAAGTGGGCAGTATTCCTTATCTCTTCCACATCACAGAAGATGTCTGTCTGCTGATAACAGGCTATTGAATGTCAGTGCATGACTGGTAAGAACTCTAACATCCCATTGTGAGATGCTCTGCCCAGAGGGAGGAGCCAAGCATTCCTACAGGGATATAGCTGTGAGTCTGGAGAGACAGGACAGCTCTTGCTGGGTTTTGCTCAGAAAGAGNTAGCAATTCAGAGGGAGGGGGTTTACATTCTCTATTCCAGGGGAGGCTCTGGCCTTCCTTAGCAGTCACCTGTCTTCCCAAACCAAGACAATGGCCCATACAAGATGGAACACACAGCCTTGGTGCAGGTTCAGTCTAACCAACTGAGCTCATCTCAAGGTCGGTCTCATGAAGATTAGCACACAAACATAAGATAAGAATGACTGTCTTTACTGCTGTTCAGAAGTCCAGCTGACAAAAGAATTGCTTCTTTTTATTTCCCACAGTATTTTCTGAGTCAACTTGACCATTTCCCCTTTTGATAGGAAAGTAATTCTGTAAAGTGAAGCCACTGAACCAGAAAACATACATTTGGTCTCTCTGGTTTCTAGCATTCACGACCAATTGAATGCTTATAGAAGTTAGTGAAAAATAATCCCATTTGATTCACTTCTCATTTTAAGTTATTTACAATACAGAGTATGCTGACTAGCACTTTCCTGTGCTGTGTGAAAGTATTAGGCTTGACCCACAAAGACATCTGTGAGAAAAAAAGCTGTAAAAATACTGGAGGTGTGTGCCTTTACCCCCTTCCTAAAGAGCAAGAAAGGATTTTGTTCACTCCAGGAATTTTATGAGGTATATTCTTCTAACTCATTTTTTATTTGATTATAAACTAAGATTATGAAAAAAGAATTTCCTGGATAAACTACTTTCCTCGCAAGACATTACATTTTTTGCAAGTTTCATTGCAAAAAAACACTATTTGAAGAATTTGTTTTTTTTGTGCTTATGCTAATTTGTACAGAATACTGATATTTAAACTTTTTTCTGGATCACTTAACATTCTTATAAAATCAAATCTGATCTTCCTTTGTGTACAAATCTAATGTACACGAAGCTAAATTCTGTGGCGTCAGTCAGGGCCAGTCAACACCTGGGAAAGGGAATTTAGCATTTTGTTCTGATTCTGTTCTGGTTTACATAGATTTCTTTTTAGACTGAAAGAGTGATTTCAAATAGAGCAGAACATGCATTAAGTCAGAGAAGAAGAAAACAAAGATCTAAACATGACCAAGTTAACATCAGAACACTGGCACAAAAATACAGGAATGTATGGAAATGTTTTACAGGAACTCTTAAAAGATGGAGACAGGAAGCAAAATCATTTCTGCATTAACTTTCATATTGTTGGAACCAGCCAGCTGTAGGAAAAGATTTGGGATAAGAGCATATTTATATTAATTCCAAAAAGAAGTCTTCAAAATACCCACTTCAAAGTTCCCCCTTCCATTTCTGCTAAATGAGTTTCTTTTTTTCCAGACACCCCACAGAAAACCAGAAAGCCTAATTGATCGCAATATTGCGCTTTTTTTAAAAATTTAGAACAAAAGTATCCCAACTTCTGTAAATGCATAGGGTCTGTAAGAAATTTGGAACTTAACCCATAGAATCTTTTTAAAAAGTGATTTTACTTAGGATAGCCTTGCTTCACTTTTCTGATATACATTCAGAGCTGGAGAGATTTCAGTTACAGACAAGATCATGAAGAATATTTTTAAATTCAATCATCTTATTCTGTATCTATTGATATATTCTCTGAGATTTCTCATTCTATATCTTTTCTCAGAATCATTTTGATGATTTGTATGGGTAACTGTGTTTATCAACCTTGTTACATTTTAGCATATTTTCTCTAGATATTCTAGAATTGAAACCTTTCATATCTTCATAAGAAAGCATTGTGGAAAATAGTTGTAAGGAGTTGGCAGTAATAAGTACAGTAAACCCCAAACCAAAATATTAAAGCAAATAAGAATTAGAGTAATGAGAACTTGGAAAACCTGCCTGGAAAGCCAATATTTAAGTTTCAGAACTTATAAAATCCAGTAGGAGCTTAAATAGAATTCCATAGGATTTATTACTTTGTCCTTAATATTATTTCTGTAGTTTTTAAATAGCAACATCAACAATCCAATGTTTCCTTTGTAATTGAAAATCATTTGTTGAATGCCATCAATATACATTAGATGAAGATCTATCAGTTACCTTAGAGCAGCATAAACATTTAATCCTAGGTATTCTAGGTGAAAAGACATTTAGAGGGGTTTTTATTTTGTTATATATGTCAGATATTGATGGTCCAAATCAACAGATGTTAATTTTTGGTCATATTTGAATTGTGAAGCTGCATCATTTTCATTAACTCTGTACACTCGCATTATTAAGTGTAACATAGATTTCACTAAAAAAAAAAATGTACATTTTAATAGAAAAAAAAGAGTTTTAGTATTGGCAAAGGATACCTTTTTTTGGTGTCTGCCTGTCTTTTTGCCATTTGTACATGGAGTGAAGTGGGAAAATATTCTTGGGAAATCCTTTCTTTACTATGATTACCATTAAGCTTCCAGAACTTTTCTTCTCTCTATTAATGATACCCTATTTATCAATTGAATCTTTTTTTTTTTCCTTATTGTTATCATTCTTCGTGTAAAATAAATTAAATTTTAGACTGAAATTTTATGGCTGCTTTTTCTGAAAGAAGAAACAAAACTCCAACTACTCTTGCACTGTATGCAGGATGATTGCTTGGTGATAGTGGCTTCTAACAGAGATTCAGTCAAAAACAGCTGCTGCTTACCAATAGCAAAAATATCTATTGAAAATAGTGAGAAATTTGAAAAGCTTTCAGATCAGAAATGCTCAGATTCTTTGTTATCTTGTATAAAATAATAACCTTTTTAGAGTCATTTATTCTACTATAATCAGAGGCATTAGGCAAAATTTTACAGATAATGAAAAGAGGAGTAAGAATTAAAGGCCAAAATGTAAGCATTATTTTCAATCTTTTTCACTATTTTTTGAAGATCAACAATTGAATATTGATGTACATAATGAAAAAGACCTGTGATAAGGAAAGTGGAATGGAAGAATAGAAAATATAATAAGTTAGTTCAGGCCAGTTAGTGACATGAAAATTTTGTCTGTGACATTGAACCGATATCGATATCATTGGAGAAGCTGTGCAAAAGCAGAGCTGCACAGGCTCAGACATTGACAGACTGAGAGTTTTCTCTCCTTTATAGTAACAACAGACCCAGTATCAACTATATGACACTGGGGTGAAAAAGCACCTTAAAACTGAAATTATTCTTTTTGGAATGACTGTTAGAGTTATAATATCAAAATTAACCAGACGTAGAGGCATAGCAATGCTCTTTGAAGAGAGACGAAGACTGTTCTTCAATTCTTTTTACTTTTTCTTATTTTCTAATTTTTACTACTTATAGAGCTATACTTGCTAAAACTTGGTTATGACAGCAAAAAAAAATTACCTATGACTGTGTAAATACCAAATTCTAAACAAAAAAAACCCCAAAACAATCAAACGAAAAACCCCCAAACGAGTAGAAAAAAAATAATGGGGAAATCAAGTTTAGGTCAGGCAAAAATGGAAATTTTAAAAATCAAGATTAATTTAAGCAGAATCCAGAAATATTTCTGTAGGCTTGATGAAAACTTAGTTTTTAAATTAAAAAAAAAAAAAAACCAAATATTTAACTTTTAAAAACATTCTTTTTTATTTTCATATCCAACCATAATGGTACAGACATGGTCCTTTTTGCCAAAAAATATATATAAATTCCCTCTGCTGTAGATTTTGTGGTTTTCATTCTTCTTTCAGACCATTTTGAATCATGCTATAGTGAAATCACATATTTCCTATACGTTCCTATTTGCTGTTCTCTTTAAGAATCACAACCTCTGTCTTCCTGTGGAATAATATAATTCCAAATATCATCTGCCTCCTGTCAGAATGCATCTCCCCCGATGGTTAGACATTGTTACAATTATCCATTATGTTGGCATTTCAGTTTCTTTTGAACTGTATGATACATCCAGCCGCTACAACTGTTCCCAAATCATCAGACAGCTTCCTTGCTTAATGTGGTCCATGGAGGGCAGGAATAAATTACCCTGGTTCAGGATCCTGTGTGTATCTGCACTGCAGGATTGTCAGGTGCAGATTTGAACTGCTGTTCAGTCTTACACAGAAAAAACATTCAAAAATTGCAGCGCTGGAAAGGATGGGGAGAAATTGTAAATACCCTGGAAGCAATGCTGGTTACAAAAAAAACCCCCAAAAAACTGACATGCCATAGGAAATGTCAGGAAAAGTCCCACACTTTAAGGATTCTGGTGGTCCTATCCTGCATGAGGGACTCAGTGCAGCTGGGTTGTGTCAGTTCTGTCTCCAATGGTCAAAACCACCATACCCATTCAGGTTGGAGACAAAAACCTTCCTATGCTCAGTGATATGTAGTTCTAGGAGATTTTGGTGTGCATAAATCTAGTGTTAATAAACTCCAAATGATGACCAAAGAAAACTTTTTGGGAGACGAAAAATCTTCTGACAGTGGTTCTAAGGAGAGCCAGAGAACATTAAAGCAGCCTCAAAGTCCAGATCTTAAATACAGAACTCCCCACAACCTCATGAGATTAAAACCTTTTGCATCCCAGCATCTGGGAAAGCTGAATGAAGGGTCTGTCCAGGGGAAGCCAGACTACACCTGAGATGTGGGAATTTTATCCTGTCTGTAACAGAATCCGAGTCCTAGGCCTCACCCTGTTGACTGAATCCCACGACTTCTATCACCAAAAAATAATATTTTCACAGATGAAAGAAAGTTTGCATTTCCCTTCTTCCCATCCATCATGTCTGAAGCACAATCTTTCCAATTTACTACGAAAAACCTCTATTTACATTCTCTGAATTTCTAAAAAAATATTGCAAACCATTACCACATGTCATACAAACATTAAGTATTTAAGGAGAGAGAACAATTCTGAGTGATTGAATTGCAAACAAAGTTTGTTTAAACAACTTTTGTTACACTTTTGTGAAGATTCACGTTTGCTTATCCAAGCCACAACACATAACAAATTGATAATAAATCTGACTGTTAATACTAAGTATGGAGTGTTCCTTAGATGCATTCAAAAAATCAGTTAAATTTTGGAAATTTTACTTATTCTACCACGAATTCACAGAATTTCCACAGTAATCTGTTTTATCTCTGCACCCAAGAGAAGAATGCACCTAATGTAAGCTAGTTTGATCCTCCAGAGTATTTATGCCATGGTAGTTCAATCACAAACGTATTGGAATTCTCCTGTAAAAGTTTCTGATGTTGTATCAGGCTTTGCTCTTAAAATTAATGAGCTAAGTATTTCCAAGAGACAGCCTTCTAGAATATTATCATATCGTCTAATGACGTCTCCATGGCCTTCCAATGATCTCTTTCAATTAGCCAGTCTTTCTTCAACGAGATCAGTCTGATGGGAGTGGACAACACTTTTGAGGCAAAAGATTACAATGAGGGACAGTTCCTCAAAGCTGTTGACTTTAACTGTGAATAACTTTGAGTTCTTATTAGCCAATTTTTCATGTAAGGGAAATATTTTATAACAAGTGGATAAAATCGGCATTTTTGGTGGAACGATGATTTAATGACATTGAACCAAAACTTCTTTGCCTTTTTAATAGTGATTTAAATACATTTTTTAAAAAAATTATAAATTATTATGAAAAATTGTGGCAGCACACTTGAAAGAGTGTACTTTTAAGTATCTGCAGCACTGCATCCACTTTCTGTCTTGGAAACACTTCCTTTATATTATAATTTTTTATAGTTTTTTTTAAAAGACTAATTTAGGCATATTTTCACTTTTCAAAGTATGAATATGAAACAGAAAATAGACAGCAGGTAGGTCCAGAAAACTCAAGGGACTTCAGGACACTGAGAAGCCTGGACAGCTAGCAAGACTTCATTTGGGGTTTTTCATCACATTTTCTGTTTCTGGTTGACATTTCTTCAAAGTTTTCTTGCATATCCCTAATGCCCTGGTAATTTTTTTTTTTTTTTTTTGGTTTGCCTTCTTGCCTTTATGCAGAAATGATGCTGTTTTGTTTTGTTTTTTTCAAATGGGGTTTTAAAAATCCATTTCATAGGATACATTATTTATCAAAAATATAAAATAATCTATTCAGCCCTCTTTAACCACTGAATATATGTTCAGTCAACATAATGAATAATTTGAAAATTATCCATGCTTTGACAAAAATGAAAAGCAGCCATAAAATGATAAGTGAAGTTGAAGTAATAGGATTTTAGTTACGTATGTATAGAAGTAAATTCACACATTAAAAATAAAACTACTGTGCCATAGAAGGCCAAAAGTAAGGTTGTTCCTGCAATGCAATTCTCTTTTTAATGTTTTTTTCTTCCTCTCACCTTTAGACAGTTCTAAGGGAATCTGCCACGGATTTCTATGATATGTCTTGTTCTGTTATGCCTTAATTCAGTAGATAACACATTAGCCAGTCTTCATTTTTACTGTGTGTGTACATTAACAACACTATATGGAAAATAAGTTTATGAGTGTTCTGACTTTCACAGTATTATCAATGCCACTGGCTGCACAATTCGGTAGCTACTAGATGAGCCTTAAAATTGCCAAGAAAAATAAAAATAGGCAGCAGTAGTGTCAACACATGGCAGTTTGTTACAGGAACACATTCTCTTCAGTGCTGTATCTAAATTCTTCAGATCAATATGTGATTTGTGGTTCTTCAAATACTCAATTATCTCAGGTTTTGAAGATCTTGCCTGAAGACAGTAGAAAGAGTATTGATTTGTCTTTAATGCAATACTTTTTGAAAGTGGTTCTTGAAACAATTTCAACTTTAAATGTCATGTTTTCCTATAATTATTTTGATCAAATAAGTATAGCACTTGATCGTTATAGGCATGGGTAATTTTGCCAGTTTTTACAGAAAACATTGCAGGATCTTTGAAGAAAATAGTTGTTTAATCCTTTCTATTTTCTCCCTTGCTTACAGTGTAAGACAAATGGTAGTTATAGTGTAGTGATCTAACACACCACTACATTTGAACTTTTGTGTTGTATGTTAACTGCAGCAAAGATTGTGGTGATGAAACATTGCAGAGCACAGTCAACAAACAGAGGACACTGAAAACTGGGCATTAGGTCATTGATAGTAGGTAAATACATGTCAGTGTTTATTGTTTCCTTTTAGAGAATAAGAAGTACTACAAATGTTGCAGTAAATGGAAGCATACATGCTGTGATAAATAGCCATATTTCAGTACTGCTTATTTAATGACAACTGCAGCCAAAAATACTCTGAAAGAGTTTAAGATTATTTGGGAGATGGGTGATCAGAAGATGAAATTGTACTTCATTATTCCTTTCTCCAAAAACAGCATGAGCAAACAAGACTGTAATTATGACCCCTTTAATTAAAACAATTCATCATAAAATTCTATGTGCGTAGAAGTCTGCTGCTATTTTTTTAAAGATCTCCTCCCTTTAAATTCATTTCTTTTATTCCTCGTTTTAAAAACCAGCAAAAGATTTTAAAGAGCATGGTCTGTGACACTGGAACAATGTTTTCTGCAGTGACCTGCTGCTCCCTAACTGATCCATGGCACAGAAGTCTCGTGCCACACAGTGCATTAAGTGAATTGCATGTAGGCAAGTTAAGAGATTTTGTAAATCAAGTCTTGCAAAATGGCTTGTCTATTAATAAACCAAATAACCCAAAGAATATTTACAAATGGAAACAAGTTCTCTTGGACTAAAAGTGGTAGTTGTTAGCAAAATACTATTTCTAAGAGAATCCCATTCAGTGCTCCAATATTGCAACTAAAAGCTATGTAAATAAGATAAAATTCCTACCCTATTTATTTCATTTTTGCAATATAACATGCAAGTGAACACTTGGCTCCATCATTCTTTGTGCTGAAGCTATAGCCACTTAGGCAAGTGGACACCACTAAAATGATGAAAAAGGATTAAGCTTATTTAACACTGTAATTTATTTGCTTTTCTTTTTGGATGAAATTCAGTCTTCCTAAAGGTCTCAGAGGAAAGCTGGAAATGATAGCATTTTTTTGAGACATAGAAGGACACTTCCTTGCCTTGGGGAGGCAGCTGTAGTAGTGGTGCAGGCAGAACAGCATAGCAGGGAAAGATTTCACCCATGACCTACTCAATTTTGGACTCTATTCAGGAAAACACTTAAGCACATATTTCCTACTCCTTATTAAGTCCCGCTAGAACTTAAATACGTGCTTAAGTGTCATTTGGAGGAGGAATGCTTTCCTGAGCAAGCACAGGAGAGAAATGGTCTTCTGTCCCACCACCCTGCTCCTTTGTGCCTTCCCGAGTGGCGCCTCTGCCAGCGCAGGGCAGGAATGGAGCTCCCACGAGCACGGGGCCACACCTGCACCTGAGGGTCCCTGTGCCACACAAAATGCCAACTGTGCCTTCCCCACAGTTCTGCTTAATGGCTGTGCAGTCTGCTCAGGGCTTAATGAGCTCAAAGAGAAAAGCTGTTGGGAGCGTCTGCTTATTTTATATCAACAATTAACTTCCTTTGTTCTTGATCTATGCAAATGAATTGAAACTTACAAATTAAAGGTATCCTCATTTGGCACTAATGATTGAAAGTTCATCTTTGCTATTAGTTTATTTTCATGTTAAACAGAGTTTATTTGCAAACATGCATCCACTTTTCTGAAATGATGCTCTGAACTGAACAGATTCAACTGAACGTATGGAGCTACGCTCTGTATATTCCTCATTACTAAGTACTCTTGTCTTGATTGTTTGTATGCAAGGCTTTGAAGCAAGAGAAGCTCCATTGCTGCTCTTTGCTGGAGGGCTAGTTCCACTGGAAATGCTAAAATGATTTTGCTGCTCTATGTATAATTCATTGAAATGTCTTAATGGTCAAAGAGAAATGGAAAAATGGGCAGTACAGTGCACATATGCTAACTGTAAGGCAATTACTTTTTTTCTTTGTCCAGTTTTGTCTCCAGAATTTTTTCTGTGTATACACAGGTTGTCGTAGGAAGCAGCTTGATTTCTAAATCTGATTTCTTCTGTTCATAATAAAATCTTTATTAAATAAGCAGTGGAGTAAAGCTAAATTAATCATGAGCAGCTAGATCCACCAATGCACTTATGTGCAACAACTGTGAAAATGACAGCACATAACAGTTAGGCATCTGCTCCCTGTAGCTGCTCTGTGCCCAGAACAAGGTGCCCAGGTTCCTGCTGCATTTTATGGAGGCACTTGGATGCTCTGGATTGAAGATCATAATGTGTCAATGCCTGTGGAGAGGGAGAGCAGCTAGTGGTAAGAAAAAGCTGGGCACAGCAGAATGGATCTTAACCTGGGTTTTTCTCTGAGATCAGGCTGATCCTAAAGGACTAACAGCTGATAAATGTGGCATGGAGGGTGGAGCACATTTGTAAGCCTTCAAACACAGGAGGAATTCACATGGAACCTGCTTGAGAGCCTGCTACAGCTCCTGTTTGTAAAGAGTGTGTGGTTGGTAAACAAAAACCCAGCTTCTCCTGCCGTGGTCTGGGAGCCTGTGCAGAACAGCCTGTCTGTCTGTCTGTCTGTCTGTCTGTCTGTCTGTCTGTCTGTCTGTCTGTCTGTCTGTCTGTCTGTCTGTCTGTGTGTCCGGGGAGGTGCAGCAGGGGCAGACGGGTCCTGCCCCTAAGCTCGGGTGACAGTGGCTGCTGCCAGCTCTGCCTGACATTTCTTCCCTAGGACTGGGCAGTGAGCTAAATTCTACATTTGCTCATCTGAGAAAAAGACAATAATGACTACATTTACCTCAGATGCTAACTAAATGCAAATTATTGTTTTCCTGAATATTGTACTCACCATACCATAAAACAAGATCAAACCTCATTCTACCTCCCTGTGAGCTCTCTCTCCAGTAAACACCTGAAAAGCAGTTTTGCTCAACTATTCATCACATTTCTACTCTTACATGTTTTTGGGGTTCTGGCTTAATTGTAGATTAAATTGAACTATTTCAACCATCCACCCTTGAAAAACACAGAGCATAAAACGCAAATTCAAATTCAAAATGCATATTCACATTAATTTGAAATAGGAGACCAAGTATTAATCACCAGATCATGTGTGGGTATATATTTTTAATATATATTTAAAGCTATTTATCTACATATATTTATATATATATATATATACACACATACATACACATAACTATCTGGTCATCCACATCCTTTCAAAAATTGTTAATTTTTGTCTGAATTCAACCAATTTACATAATGTAAAAATCAAGTCAGTTGTGCAAACTTTAAAATTGTTCTTACTGAAAGCCAAATATTTCAGAGAGTGTTTTTCTTTGTTAAAAGGTTATCTGAGAGTCTGAACTGTTTCTGTATAAACAAGAAAAAATTTCCTGTTAGAAAACTATGGAAATGGAAACTATGGAAACTTACTCAGTGGAAATGTTTGTGCTAGAGTTATTTGACAAGATTTTGTGGAATTACTTCTAATATGAAATTGTTCTGTATTTTTTGCACTGTGGACATTGATGTAAAGTATTAACCACTCAACACAGAACACTGGCAGATGTGAGGAGCACTAAAAATAGTATCAGTATGTTTCAATTTTCCTGTTTACTTGAGAATTGAACTTGTTTGAGTTTAGACTTGTTTTAAATTTCTAGCACATAGAAAATGGTATTTTTTTCTGCACTAAATCTGTTAGTTATTATATTATATTAAATATGAAAGTTAAGAAAAGTGTAATTCTCAAGTTAAGGCATTTTGTAAAAAAAAGAAAAACAAAAAGCTGTAAAAGAAAAACAAAAAGCTGGTTTGAGACTGTTTCATTGCTAAGCTATAAAACTCATCCAAAAATATATATTTTTAATAGAAATGGAAGCCAGTATAATAGATGGAGAGTCTCAAAATGTAATCACAAACCCTATTACTGTTAGGAGAGTTATATTACCAAGAAAAGAAAAACAATATGCACACAAATACAGGTCTAAAATTTAGCTTCTTTATCTTGTCACCGGGTTAGGAGGTAAAGGTGATACTGCAAAAACCACTTTATAATAACAGCTGATGGTTGGTTCATATTTTTTTTTTAATGAAAATAGGATAGAGCAACATTCTGTGGCTTATTTTACATTTATAAAAATGACTTATGCTAATATTGATGAAGTTCTTCCAGGTAAGGAAAAAACTTCTGCTTGAAAGTGTTTCAAAATCACTACTTCATGTGCAAAGAAACGAACCTGCCATTACCTAAATCAAAGAAAATATCAGGGTAGGAATTTTCCTGAATCCAAGAAGCCTCTTGATCTCAGGGGTCTTGCTGCTCCAAGACTTGGGCAGCTGTGGACAGGGCAGGAATAAAAGATGGATGTAAAAGGGTGATTTCTTGGCTGTAGGAGACACAGTGCACATTTCTTCCCTCTGGGCTTTCTCTGGTGGCCCTGCAGGGGCAGGAGCAGCTCAGGCTGGGGACAGGGGGGTGTTTGCAAAGGGCCACCAGGGCATGCAGGAGGTGAGGCTGGTGCCTGGGGTGGAGGAGAGATGTGAGCCCAGAGCAGCCCCTGGGGCCACACTGCCACCCCTGCCCTGCTGCTCCGGGGGGCTCTGCCACGGCTTCCCCCCAGCAAACTGCTGGGCAGGGGGTGAGCTGGAATCCTTCCAGCAGATGCAGGCAGACCAGAGACATGCTGGACATTCAGCCTGTCACCAGGCACTGGTTTGTGTAACACTGGTGTTACACAAACCAGTGTAACAGAATAATCCTTATTCTGCAATGACTGACGAAAGCATGTTTTTCTTCAAAAAATCATCACCAATTCACAGACTTATGTGGCAAAAAAACCCCAGTTTTCACATTTAATATTGCATTTTTAGTATAATGATCAGCACCTGTCTTACACAGCAGGAGAAATAAAAACATTGAAAAAAAGCAAAAAAAAAAAAAAAAAGAAAATGAATGCCACTTTTTTCTATCATTATAAAAAAAAAGAATTTTTTTTAAGATTTACCCTCTCCATTAGTAACTGCTTTATGCTGTGTTTAAACATATGTTTTAGATAGCCTATATTCTACTGAAGAGTCACAACAGTTTTCTATGCAGCCCTTATTATTTCACCCTGTAAACCATGGTATCTGTTGAAGGGCAGGAAAGGAAAAAGAATGGACAGTCTTCCTCAAATGAAGAATAAAAAGAGCTACTCTCCTTTTTTTTTGTCTTCTTACTAAGATTGATCTTTCTGTAGCTTATGCAATGTACTGAATTACAAAATGAGGCACATGTATTAATCCCTAGAAATATTCAAACTTTTCACTTCCTTCCTCCAGTTTCACACTTAGTAAATTTCAGTGGATTTGAAAGAATGCAAAGATAGTAGCCACGATCTAATACTTTGAAGAACCAGGTCTATCTTGCTCAGCATATTTAAAAAAACCACCAAAATTTACTCTGGTCTACTGCTGGCAATACAAAAAGCACCAGGATTATTTTACTTATAGTTTGTTTAACCTCTTTTATTTGCATCTGAGAAGACACAGAGTTGCAGAGTCTTAGGAACAATTTATGACTTGCCAGTCTCCTGTAAAAGCAAGAGACTGGCAAATCACAAAATTCTTAAAGGTGATGATAAAGGCTAACAACAAAGAGTTTGCTCCCAAACACCAAGATTATACTAAGTGATTTTTTTAAAAGAGTAGACTAACATTACCTGAATTTAAAACAAAGTTTGTCAAAAAAAGGTGAAATTACATGAGGCTCAATTAGAAGAGCACAAACAGAAAAGGTGGCAGGTCTCTTGAAAATTTTTTACTACAATTTTATAGAGATCAGCTTCTAGGAGCAATCAAAAATAGCCAAGTATTTGGAGCAAATACTTTTGAAAAACTGTTGACAAAAATACTTCTAATATTTTCAACTCACAGTGAAAAGTTTAAGGTTTGTATAATAAGAGTTGTTCCTAACTCATATCAGGCTTGCAGATGAATTTTTAATGAGGAGCAATAGTGGTGTCAAAACATTTCCAAAGAGCAAAATCTCAGCAAAGGATTCCTTCAAGACATTGTTTGTCTGCATGGACAGCATTAGACTGAATGAGTCTGAGTACTGTAGACCTTCACAGAGGCTGAGGGGAGAGTTGTGTGTTTCACCAGTGACATGTGGAAAAGCAATCAGACACTGGATTACATGGCTGTCACTGTCCATTTGCCTTCTTTATTTCTACTCACTCTGAGCTCCTGCAAGTAATGACATTGCTGTGTAGAGCAAGACAAAAACGTGCAAGAAAGAATGGGTTTGGCATATTTAAGCTTTTTTATTTGCAAAGCAGTTAAATTTTTTTTATTCTTAATACGTTTCTTCAATTATATACTTGAAGGAATATTTGCTAAGGATAAAGGTTTCTTTGCACTTACAAAGGTTACTGTTAAACAATTGGAAGGTTTTTGTGGTCCATTAATCTATGTTCAATGTTCACCTATATGTGTTCTATTGCCTCATTTCCAATCAGTTGCCCCAATCCTTGTATATGGTCTTTGTATTTATAAATACAAGGGACATCTGAAAGAATGTGATAACCTGGTATGTGTAAAGAAGTGGAATGCCTGCTGTCTGGGGAGCACAGATTCTCCTGCAGACATTTGCTAAAGAGTCAGGGTGTGAACTTTCCTGTTTACCTGTCTGCAGTCTATGCTTTCACACTACAGTTCATATGACACCCAGGTTAAAGCCAGTGTTTGTAAGTTTATGCATCTTCAACAGCAAAGCAGATGAATACAACAGTGAAAAAGCAAATAAATGAAGAATTTTAGGCAACATGTGCTGTTTTCATTCTTCCCTCTGCACATGAAAAAGCATCATTTTGGCTATGCCCTCGAGGTTGGAAAAAATAATAATAATAGCATCCTGCCTTGATGAAAAATTAGAAAAACATAAGTCTCTATATACTGTATTCAGAAAAGATTTTTCCTCCTAATCTAAATGTATCGCATAGATACATTTGAATTTCCTTAAACGTGGATGCAAAACCTACAAGTGACTGCTTGAATTTTAGTGGTTCAGGGACAGAATTCTGCAATTCTTTATCATTACTTCAAACCAGCAGTAAGCAGTGCCATACTTTGGAAAGCATGGGGAGGGGCTTTTTTGATTTTGATTTGTTATGCTGCAACCATGAACAACCATGAATAGACTTAATTTTTGCTTAGAACAGAATAACACTATGTATCACTGTAATTAATTTAGACTCTGTGAGTCATTTTACATTAATTTTAATAAAAATGATACATGCACTGGAGGGGGCCTTGGGAGCAGACACAAATTAAATGAAAAGAAAACTAACATGCTTGTAACATACAGAGTCTGTTGGCATGCTTTTTCTTACTGAACTTACAAAGTATATCCTTACCAATAGAATGTTCATTAGAATTACTTTAATGGTCATTAAACTAGATAGTCAAACATATAAAAATGATTATATAAATGCATAGATGTTTCTTTTAGCCTGTGATATAGAAAATATCACAAACTAGCAAACTACAAGCACTGCTTGCAAATGCTGCTGTTTAAGAGTCAAACAACTGACCTTTCTCAGAGCTTTTTCCATTGGCAGCATAGCATTTGATGGAATAAGTCATAATGATTTTAGCTTTGTATTTATAAAGGAGTAAAAGATTATTACTTTCTGTGGAAATAAACAGATAAGAACTCAGTGTCCTCTGCAGCTGATGAATAAACACCCCAAAGTACTCTGGGGATTGTAAAAGAAGACAGAATTATCTATTTCAGCCTCTTCCCTTGTACTTTTTTTCCTGACTCTTTACTACTGAGGACCTTTGACTGCAGAGTAGGGCGTAGCTTAGTAAGGTATCTTTCAGAGTGAAGTCTGCTTCTTTGGTCTTTATTCATTTCTGCTTTGCAAGTTCAAAGTAAATGTTTCCCTCAAAAAAAACACGTTTGACAGCCCTCTGATAAAGTTATTCAAAATAAGCAATGCCTACTTAATAAAATGTTTTCCCTCCTTTAATTAAAACTTGATGCATTGCTAACTTGACTATCAAACTAAGAAACACCATCTTTGAAAAAAATGTTTTTTCTCAGGATGCATATGAAATTATGTAGTGGAAAGTTCTTTACTTGAGAAATAATAAAGCTTCAACATAGGTTTTTAGTATCTTGGGTTGGGGAGGAGCAACAAATACAATATATTCTAAGCAATATATAATATATCTGAAGACTTTGTATCTCACTTATATACGCCAACAGGAAAAAAAAAATGGCCCCAAAAGAACAGGGCTTGTAGAAAAGTCAGGTTGCTTATCAAAGTGAGTTCTATGCAATACTTTTTCTAATGCTTTATTTAGTGTTATTTTCATTACCTTAACTGCGTGTGTTTCTTTATTTGGCTGGGAGGATTCACAGTGCAGTAAATCACACAGCACATCTTTTTTTGTTTTCCTTCTGACATTTGTTCTACATTTTTATTCATTTTAAAGTCACCATTTTTCATACACCTACCAGGTCAAATCCATCTCCCACTTAAATCCAAGTGTCCCAATGACTGTAGTGGGAATTGAATCAAACTCACATTCCCTATGCCATGTCAAATTCATAATACACATCCTTAAAAATTTCATCCTTTGAACACCTGCAAGACCATTCTTTAGCTGTTCCTTGGCAAAGCCTTTTTGCTATACCCATGTTCATCTTCCCATGAAAACACCTGCTGTCATTCTAAATACAGTATTTAGCTCTTCACATAGAAGACATTGTGGCAACAAATTAAGGACCAAGAAAGCAGTTTTCAAGCTATGTGCATCTTTGGGCTCATCTACGTTATTCATTCTGTAGTTTACGTGATTAAAAACCTTGTTAAAAAAAGGAATTAAAGTAATTGTCATCTTTAATTACGTAGGAGAACATGCACTTGGGAAAACTTCAAACTCACTTTGTGATACCAACGTTGGCAACACAATGATGATGAGGAAGTCTTTCACAACCAGACATTACCCCATCAATCAGTTTGCAGTCAGGAGAAAAATTGACTTTGTCATGATATGGTTCTTAAAGCAAAAGTAATAAATTCTATAGAAACCGCAAGCCTACAGCGTGGCTAATTTATTCATTATCCACCCCAGAAAAATAATTAAGTCATGCTTTCTTTCCTGGCTCTTCATTACAGTTTAGCCTTTTTCTGCAGCAGTCAGTGACTGAATGCTTATTAAAATAAATTAGCTGCAAAACTTTTAACTCTGTCTTAAAGAAAAACTAATCCACTTTTCTAGTGGAAACAACATTGATTAAATAAACCGAGTTTCATGCCGAGACAACTAATTCCTTTAGCCACAGTTTCCTATCTTAAATCATGTTGTATCTGTATTAGTTTGAGAAGTATATAATGAGCTGTGAGTTTATAATTGGTATTAACCTCTTTCTGTATAAATTTCATTTTTTTTAGCCTGGGTGATTTTAGTGATGGAATAAAATCACTACGCAGCCTATAGATATTCTTGTTCTTCTGTATCCTTTTTTTCAGAATGCACACATGCAGTCATTCAGACATATTCTGTTATTCCTCTGATCCAGCTGTTTCACACAGACTGCCTTGACAGGAAGGAACTTCATCTGTATCAAACTGCTTCCCAGGTATTACATAGGAATATCACTTTAAGAATAAATGTGTTTACAAACTTGCTTATATTTCATTTAAGGAATTTGGAATGCGAGCATTTAAAATAACATTTGAACCTGATCCACAGACAAGCTTAATGAATTAATGAAAACATTCTCTCAAACAATTTGTGGTTCACATAAAAACACCCTGTACAAGGCCAAATGCTGCAAAATGGGCAAATAAAGCTGAAGGAATTGTCACCATGTGACCTGTGTAGAGTTGCCCACATCATTGTTTTAAAAAACATATAGGTTCATATTTTTAAAAGTAAATATTTCCTTTAATGCCAGCAGCAGTAATCAACCAACAGTTTGCTAAGTAGAGCAATCTAGTAATGAATCAATCAGATCACACACATACCAGCTGCCACAACAAAAGAGATAATAAGAATTTAATGTGAAATAGTGATTAAATTAATATAATTAAGCCAGGGATAAATCCATCACCCCTTCCCAAGACCAACCTTGTCACAGGGCATCAGAGGGGCTGGCTGATGCAGAAGCACAGCTCAGCAATAACTGCAGCCTGAGGGTGTCGACATCCTCTGCAGTCACAACAATCCCCTGTGCACTTGTGCACTTCCAGTGGCTCTGAATATTTATAAAACCCTCAGCCTCATCCTCAGCACCCCATTCAGCACCTCTGCCCTAGGAAGAGCCTTTTTCTAAAGATGCCATGTACATCATGGATCCTAGTCCCTGTAGTCCCTCATTACCAGCTGCCAGAGCTTCTCAGGATGGCACACCTCTGCTGCTCAGAGCAGCCAAAGGACCTGCTGTCTGAGGCTGGCTGCTGTCCCAGTGCACAGAAACCATTTTGATGAAACAGGGGAAAGAAAACACAAAAATCTCCTCTGCCACACACATTGATGGGTCCTACTGCACTGCATGGGAGGTGAGAAAATCTGCGAGGGGCGACTCTCAGATGACAAAGAGCATTCATCAGGCAGGGCACGCTCTCAGCTACAGCCAATTCAGCAGCAACCAGCCAAGTACCTGACAGGCCTTGGCGACTGCTCCATCTCCTGGGCTGCCTGAGTCTTATGGGGCCCGGGCAGGGAGCTCAGGGAGCACAGGGATGCAGGGACACAGGGCCTCCTGTGCTGGTCCTGTGCTGTCTGCTGCTGGCCCTTTGTCCCAATGCTCGCTCTGCCTGCCAGGATCTGCAAGACCATCCCACCCAATAACCCCTCCGACTTCCTATTTCAAACTCCACAGGTGCTGCAGGACTGGCAGAACAGAGGGAGAAAACATTCTTTATTGTCACATCCCCCCCCCACACCCCTTTCTATTGCTTCCCTTCCTTTTCCCTGCTCAGCTCGTTTCATCTCCGCCAGGCTGCAGGAGCGTGAGGGCGGGAGGGAATGTGTCTGCTCTGACAGAAAACTCTTCTTCTGCAGGCAGGAGCTCACCAAGGGACTCTGGCTAAAAAAAGTGTTCTACATCTTGTATTGATAATATCTTTGGTCTTTGCTTTACACTGTGGTTATATCTGTATTGCATAAATTCTACCGATCTGTCATTTCTTTTTTACATTACAGCAATAAGCATATGAGAAACTAAAACCTAATAATCAATTGAAGAGGATCTTTCCAAAAAAAAAGAAAAAAAAAAAGAAAAGGTGACTGTTCTATATTTATACCAGTGAATTATTCAGGGGAGGTAGTTACCTATTTCAGGCAAACAGCAGGGGCTATGACAGAACTGCTTCAGAATTTTTTGTTATAGTAATATGTTTATTTCTTCTATTAGGTGAATTGTAGGAGATATATTTCCTTTGTGTATTGATACAGTAGTGAAGAAATTTACAATTTTCTCATATTAACTTGGTGTTAGTGTTTTCCAGTGAAAAATCTGCAGTTATAGGTGTGTTTCCATAGGAATATTAGAATTTCGTTTATGTGATATACTTTAATCTAGTGAAAGCTGGAGGCCTCTAAAAATAAACTAAAAAAAATGAAAAAAATGTCCTCTATCTACTTCCTTTACTAGAGGTACTCTCATCAATGACAATTTATTTAATTTGATATATGGCACTGCCTTTCTGTTCCTTAATTGAATAATCACAAATCCTATCATTAATTAGCCTTTAAGGTAAAAAAAAAAGTTGTTTATAATATCTATAAAAATCTGTTCTTAAGTATGGTTTTCAAAGTGTTATTTTCAGCATAAAGTAAAAAATTAATAGTTTCTGGTGGAACTAGATACTGGCCTTTTCTCAGAACCCCAGGTTCTGTGTGAAAGCAGATGGTATAGAGAAGTACAAGATAGTAGGGAATTTTTTGTAATGCTTTGGTGAGAATATCTTTTGAAAAGGAAGTGGTTCTAGGAACTTGGTTATTGACACTGGGATGAAGTCCTGAAAGAAAGGATTGCCCTGCTTTCTAAGTGACCATTCTGTTGCAGCCTGGTTTATACACTTAAATAAAACTAGTTACACTTAAAATATAAGATTGCCTGAGTTTTGACAGCTGCATTAAGAAGTGTAAACCGTGTAGGAGGACCAAACCATCAGAAGGAAAACAATTTCCTTTACTTTCCTTTACACACTAATTTTTAACTAAATTGTTTCTTTGGTAGGATTTTAAATAATACTCTAATTTTCCACAAATATTCACAGAATTGAACTCTAAAGTGGTTTAGTCAAGTCTAAGAAAATGAGTACATACATAAAAACGTGTATGTGGATAGGTGCACATAGGTACAAACATACACTGCAGTGAACACACAACTGTGGACACAGGGGGACAGATTTTGGGCCAAAATTTAGTCTGATAAGTCTACAGGAGCTGAGGTTGTCTTCTTGCACTGAAGAGCGTCCTGTGAGCTCACAGACACAAAAGACGATGGGATTGTTTACAAATTCCCAGTGTACTTTAAACTTATATTAGAATATAAGGTCCTGCTTTATAAAATTTGTATGGCATTGAGCAAATAAAATGTGAAACTGTGAGGTGCTGCAATAAGAGAGAGACCATTGTGTGTTATTTTTCTTGAGTCTGACTGTCAACAAATATTTCTGGACAGTCCAAATTTTCCTCTAACCTTTGCCAAGAAGATTTGTAGTGCCCTCTTTTGAGCATTTCACTATCTTACTGCTTCACATATATGTTATTTTCCCCTGTTAATCAAGCATTTAAAATGCTATTATTTTTATATAGTAATTGGAATTTTATTATTAGTTATTAAAAAAGAAGATGAGGGAGAATGTGTAGTCTCTTGTAAGTACATTATATGATTTCTTTTATTACAGCTTCTTAGATTATGCCAAAATTATAAAGAAGAAGTATAGGGTAAAGAATTGACACATGATGCTCTTGTGCCACTTTTATCTTTTCTCCTGTATCTCTACAAAAATTTTTCAAACAATTAATTTGCTTTAAGAAATACTAAAAATGTGACAAATTTACAATTTTATTTTAATAAATACAATTTAATTTTGTATGTCACATGGTCCCACTTGCATATCTATTCCTCAATACTCTTAAGGAATGTCGAGAGGAATGAGATCTGACATTTTTGAAATTATGGGCTTGAAATAATAATTCTTCTGCAGCCAGTGGAAAGACATGTGCCACTCACAGACTTGGATCTGGGGAATCCAGAGCCTCCCTCTGGAGTCTTTGAGATGACTCAGAAGGGACCTATGCAGAATAGTTTTCAAATTAGGCACTTCAGAGTGGCTCACTCCCATTATGACTCAAATTTTGTGTGAACACATTTTCAGGAGTTTCAGTATTATGATTTCCAAATCATAATAGCAACCATATTTTACACAGGTTGAATGTCAGCTATGTTTCTAAAAGGCTCCAGTAATTTACTGTCTTTGGTCTTCCAATCTTCAGGGCTTGAAAGGGCTGAACTCTAGCACACATCAGTCCAGGGTTTTGGGGTTTCTTCTTTTAACACCTTTTTTTTCATCTCTATGTTCTCATCCACTGGATCCTGCCTTCATAACAAGGTCTGTAGGAAAATAGGTGCTGAATGTTTATGTCTCATAAAATTAGGACTTCTGCTTGTTCCAGTGGATGCAAGCCCCATCTTCATGCCTAGCTAAATGAGGCAGTCCCAATCCTTGGAAGAGTCTGTCCTGCACAGTCTTATGCTAGCATTTATTAAAGTTATTGTCTTCAAAATGGAAATTATTTTCTTTTATTTTGAGTGCTATTAGAAACTAGGAATTAGCTGGTTTTTTTACAGTAACTTACAATTCTAAATACTTTCAAATTAAGAGACATCCTGTACATTTCAATGAACTAATGTGCAATTTGTAACAAGTGAAATATATCAAATGAAAATGATTTTGCAGTGATCTAAACCCAATTAACCTCGAAGAATGTTATATGAACATAGACTGTGAAAGATTTTAATTATAGCTGTAAATGCTATGCAATTATTGACCAAGTTTGGCAGAGATATTTTATGTTGCCTACTGTTACTATGTACAGTTAGCTTTTTAATTTGGAAGCAGAAAAAATTAATGTCAAATCACACTGGTAATTTGAAGAGTCATGGATTGAATACTTGTTGACCACTTGAAACAATAATTCAGGCAGTCTTTCCAAAATAAAATTTCTGTTAACAAAAAGGAAATAAACCATAACTATTATACTACAGGTGTGTGCTTGAAACAAAATTAAACGAAAATATATTAGTAAAGGAACAGATATCAAGTGCCAATTGCTGTTTCTAATTATTAAAATGTTTGCCAGTAATCTCATTAGTCTGCTTAGAAATCATCAGTTACATAGAGCTCTCTGGCAGCCTGAAACTATAGTTACAGGAAAAACTGTGATCTGAAGATCATATTTTTATAGCCGCTGAATAAAATTCAAAGTTTTTCCAAATTCCTCAATACATAAAGTTAGTGATAGAACAGAGGAATTCAAAGACTTTCATACTTGTAAATACATTTGTTATGTCTTCATGCCATTTGGAGGTTCAAATAGATAATACAAATCATCTTCATTAAAAAAACCCCAGTGTATAAAATAGTAGATATAGTAAAACAGAATTTAAGAAGATAACTTATCATGTTTCTATTCTGTAGAAGAAAAACAAATCAGTTCTCTGCATTCATTTGCTGTTTAATTTAAACACTCACAGAAGTGCAATGACATTCCCATTTTTCAGAGAGAAATGAGGAAAAGAGAAATTTAAACATTGGAATAAAGGATCTGCTAAGGGATTCACTATAAAGCTATGTTCTTTCTATTAAGAAGCTGTGGACATAGCACGTATTTTGTGCTTTCATGTTATACAAAGCTCTTCTTGGACTGCACAAGGTAATGCTGCATTTGACACAGAAACAGAATAATTTAAGTTGTAAGGGACCTCTGGAGATCATCTGGTCCAACCTCTCTCTCAAAGCAGAGCCAGCTTTGAAGTTGGAGCAAGCTTCAAAGTTAGACCAGGTTGCTCAAGGTCATATTCAGTCGAGTTTTGAATATCTCCAAGGACAGAGATTTCACAACCTCTCAGGGCAACCTATTCCAGTACTTGACCACCCTTATTTTGAAAAAAATTATTTTCATGTATCATGTTCTACACTTAGTTATACAGTCTTCCAGTAGAAAAGTCTTATCCCATGAGGTAAAAAAGAAACCTTCAAACTAAGTCAGTTTCTTCATAGTTTTTTGGTTTTTTATTCAAAGAAGGGTGATATTGACTGGAGAAGGTATATGAAAATATTTGAAAGAACAGAGCTGCTATAATTTGCTCTATACTACTTTTGGAGGTCAGCTACACTTGAAAGACATTGTTTCTAGTAATTGTGTAGAACCTGTGCTGCCAATATCTATGTATTCTTGTGGTTTTATAAGTTAATTAAACCCAGGAAACAACATTCAGAATTCTGAATTTGAAAATATATTCATAAAGATGGGGTTTGATCTCTTATCCAGCAAATTTTTACCTTTGGAAGAATAGAGTCCTAATGATCACAAAAAGCCATTTGTCTGCAGGGTAAAAGGTTTGATCAGAATAAAATCATCAGCAGAGAAGACAAAATAATAGATTTTAAGAACTTCTCTCCAAGCAGAGCAAGCATGATCAATAGGCAAATTGACTACTTGAACAGGTTTATATCAGAGGGAAAACCTGGGCCTGAAGGCTGAGCAGTGGCCCACAGGGGGAACCTAGGACCCCTGGAAGATCTGATCACAAACCAAAGCATCCTGTGGATGATGAGATGGAAGAAAGTTGCTTGCAGAGTTGTGTTTTTCCCTCCTTTGATTTATCTGCCATGTTTTGCTTATGAGAAAAAAAAAAAGGTAATTGGATAAAAAAAAGAATTCAAATTTTCCATTTTATTTAGTCCACCTACCTCTAAAGAATAAAACAACGTGGAATGTTTAAAGGAAGATCATTCTATCTATCATTCTCCACATAGATGGAGTCTAGGTTGGCTAAGGTAAGAAGCTCCTGGAGTGAAATGCCTTCATAAATGCCCAGCTAGTATTTTAGAGAATATTCATCATATAATGTTATGTCTTCTTATGTAAATATAAATCAGCTAATTTAAAATTGTAATCAAATGTTTAAATAATGGCATCAAACCCCTTTGTTTAGCAAGTCAAAAGCTATGGGAAAAGGCACAGAAGATGTCTGGCATTCCAGAGTTCCTCCTGGCTTGCCTGCAGTGAGTTTCAGTACTCTGCAATACTTCTGTAAAGGAACAAAACCTTCATTCTCTGCTGTCCCTTCTGTCTTGAGTCTCTTTATTTTAATATGCCCATCATTACTCATTTTAGGATGCTGTGTCAATCTTAGGAGACTTATTCTCTATGTAATTTTTTTCTTACTTCTGGACTTAAATTTGTATCCTGTGATTTTTCTGAGAGGACTGTGAAGCACTGGGTTCTTTGCTGGGGGGGTGTATTTTGGATTCTCCTTTTCAGTAGATTCTTGTGTAATTCAAAACGTTTTCAGCTGAAGTACTAACTTTTTTCATTTTTAAAGTTGCTTGCATCATTTTTTTTATACAGTCCTCAGAATCCAAGGTTTAGGACCTTAATTTGAGTTTGAAAGATCAGCCTTAATTTTACTTTGAAGGGAAAGAAAAAACCCCACCCACCATGAACTGTGTGAGTAATGGTTATTACAATAAAATAACCTTGAAGAGGCAACTTAATTAGTATTTAAGTGATCCTGAATTACAATGAAATTCCTATGGAAATGTGAACATGCATATCAAATAAAGACATGAGATCATTGCCTTTACAGTAAATATAATTTTGTTAATAAAAACTGGATTTCTTAAGGAATATATCATCAGAAGATAATAATAATTTCAAAAATTTAACCACATAGGAATGCATATGTGATGCTCTGGCTTATGGGAATGACTGAGAATAAGCAAGTCCTAAGTGTTAGTATAAGCTGAGTCCATGCAGAATAATCTTGGAAAAGTCATTTTCACCTGCTTGTGCTTCAGCCAGACCAGCTGAAATAATGCATAAAAAGCAGAAACCAATTGATAAGCAGATGCTGCTTTTGAGCTGGCCATTAATGACATACATGAATTTCTGATGTGTATAATTTCACACTGAAGGCAGAAAGGGTGACTTGTATTGATGCCTCTCCAAGTTTTGGAGTTTTTATTTGTTTGATTGGTTGGTTTTTAATACATGTTTGGGTTAAATATATGGAAAAAAATATTTTGAATGGAGAGCTGTTATTCAATGTTCTGTTTCTGCCTCTTTCTGTATCTTCATAGTAAGGTGCTGTGCTAACTATGGAGAAACAAAATTCTCTCCATGTCATGTTGAGCCCAGAAGACATCCTGACATTAGCACAAGCACGATTATTCACACTACAGATGAAGCCTTGCTGCTCAAGGGACTCAGTGTTTTCTCTTTTTCCTGAGACACTTCTGCAACAAGAGTTCAATGATCTCTGAAGTCAAAGTTGGAGATAAGCAACCACTCAAGAAAAAGAAAACCCTTCCAAAACAGAACAGCTGCTGGAGGCACAAACCCAAACCCATTCTCCTCTCAGGCTCTGCAGCTAAGTCGAGGGTCTGCCTTTCTCTGCTGTGCTCACTGCAGTGATTACACAGGGAAGCAAATCCTAATCCATGTGAATGAAAATTGGGAGAAATATAAAGAAAATAAAATATGTAGGTTTTTTTTATAATTTTGGTGAAACACTACTAATTTTTTTTTCTCCTCTCTTTAAAACAATAACAATATTAAAAAGTGAAAGCTAAGAGGCAGCTGCAACAGAGGAGGTAAGCAAGGAACATGATGGAGATCCTGACCTGGAGTTACAGAGCTCCTAAAAAAGACTTTCTAGATTTGTGGCAAATGGTTTGGGCTGAAACATTTTGGAACAAAAGCAAAGACTTTAGCAGATTTATTCCACGATAGATTGGATTTTGGTAAGGGTGAAATACATCAGTGATCTTCTGGGGACAGCAAAAAGAAAAAGTGAGAAAAGGTAGTGAGGCATTTGGCTTTCCTGTCAGTCTAGGAAATTATCTTCCAACATGTGGAAAAGTAAATTTGATCCCAATGAATGTGTGCTTTAGATTATTAGGGAAAGATAATTAGACAGTCAAAGAGATGTGGTAGAAAGAGTCATTCCCCCCTCCCCCCCCCAAAAGTCTTCAAATTTTATATTAAAACCATAATGAATGCACAATTGAATCAGTCAAAAAAATAAAGTAAATTTTAAAAGAATATATATTTATTTAATATTCAAAAGAAAAATTATCAGGGAGGAAGGAAGGCAGTGCTTGTCAGACAGGAAAAGAAACACATTGAGTTCAAACCTACCATGAATAATTTGGCTATGGTAAGATACATAATTACTAATATGAATTTTAGAGAACTGAAACTTCATGTGTTCATTTGACAACAAATAGCAACAACAAAAGTTCCAGTAATTTTAAATAATACATCTCAAAAAAGGTAGAGATCAAAAAAGTGGTATCTACCAGTACTGATGGTAAGTCTATTTTTACAAGTTTCCAGTTCCATACCTTTGGGCTGAGATACAAAACAATTTAGTTCCTCATGACAATTTTTACAATTATCTGATAGGAGCTGCTGGCAGTGCTGCTGTGATGTAACAAAAATGAAAGTTACTGGCAATAGACACGAATCATTTAGGAGCTAGAACAGGTTTGTGACCTGCCTCAATTATTCACACAATGAATTGATGGTGATCATGATGTTGATGGTGATGATTCAGAGCAGCCTTTTTTCCCTGTTTCACATTGAGGTCCAATATTACTTTCAATTGCAGTGGGTTAAATTTAAAAAAATTCTGTTCAGTGTAAAATGACAGCCACACTGCAGCACTAGGCTCTCTCCAGAGCTTTCTGAATCTGCTAAAATGTCTTTTAGATATGCTACAGGGCACAGTGCAAAGTGCTGTAACAAAACACTTAATCAAATGCTTAACTTTAAGCATATGTGCAATACCATCCTCATTCAGCAAAGCAGTAACTAGGTGATTAATGTTAAATAAATGGGACAAAAGTAAAACCATGTGCTTAAAATCTAAGCTTAAATGCTTTCTTGAGAGTAGAACATATAACTCATTTCCTTAAAAGAACCACATCCCAAATTCATGACTGAGCACTGCTTGCTGGAGATTGAACGATGTCCTGCATGGACCTCTGACAACATCACATGAGTAGGAAGTATTGTTTTTCAGCAGAATGGGAAAATATCCTGTTTCCATATAGTTAGATGACAAATAAACTTGTGGGTGGATATTCTTTGTTGCTCCCAGTCCAACATTTCCCAAAAGTGAGACTCCTTATGTATTAAATTTGGTCATAGAGACTGACACCTTGGAAAATTGTTTCCCTCACTAATGAAAAATTGTTCTTAAATTCACTGATTAAGGAGTGGTGGTGTAACAAAGACTCTTTCATGGGGCCCAAACCCACTCATGACCAGTAACCACTGGTAACAATCCTGTTTCTGTAAAAAACCTGTAAATCTTTCAGTACAGTTAATGACAGTTCTCAAGGTTTTTAGAGCAAAGTACTGTTATAGGATTTGAACTTAAGGCTTAGCTGTCATTTGGACATCTAATTCCAGTAATGATTTTTCTTTTCCCTTGCATTTCCACTCCTAAATAAGTAGGTGTTTGTTCATAAAATGTTAAGAATTGTTCTAACTAGGTTTAATTTCTTCTATTAACTGATTAATCATTTAGAAAATATTATAGTATGGCTACTTCATGTCTATTCCTTAAAGTAAATTGTATTAAGCACAAAGCTCAGTTCTCTGAACTGCTACCACATTTTTCATAAATTAATATATACTGGTATATGCATAAATAAGGAGGTTGTGGAAAATGTAACACATCTCTGCCACCACAGTCTCAAGATATTTCAAAAATGCATCTACTTTCCTTAAAAGCCCTCTGCACAGTAGTTCTAAAGACAGGCCACTAAAAAACTTGCATGCTTACAACTCTGAGTGTTCCTAGGTCCACTCAATTATCCTTTAATCTGAAGTCTACAACACTACTTCAGCACCTCCATTGTGTGTTTTGTGACTCCAGCCCCCTTTGTCCAGAAGCTTAATTGCACCCCCAATACTGTGATTGCTCTCACATTTGTATTGTTATGCAAAATAAAAGAGAAAAAATACAGCTGGTATTTTAAAAGAAACAAATGAATAACAAGAGATTGTGAAGTTCCCCCCTGTATTTTTTATTTCACTGTGTGGTGATCAAGCATTTTAGAATATGTTTTGTAAATGGAAGTTCTCTTTGAAATCTTCCTATTTGTTTAGTTTTCAGTCCACGACAGCCCAAAACCCCCTCATTTTGAATTATGGACATGCTGTAAAATTAATACTGGAGGTGTTCTATGTATGTGACTGATACAGGTGCATACACACATTTCCAAATTCCAGTAGGTAACATCAGTGTACAAGAATTCCCATTTAAAATTTGAACTGCCTGAATAATAAACCTTATTTTCTTAGTGCAAGAAAGAGGAGTTTGTGAAAAAATCTTTTTTTCATTCCGTCCTACCTTATTAAAACACAACCATGCTACAAAGAACTGCAGAATTCTGGAACATATTGTGATGTAGAATAATACACCTATACTATCTGCAGCGTTAAACTTTCATTCCCACTGGACAGAAAATTGTTTTTTCACAGATTACGGATCCTGAGAAGTAACAGTTTTATTTTTATCCCAGAAAAGAAGATACTGGCATTTTCTTTAAGACTGGAAACCCTTCACATTATTCCTTAACATGTTGAATGACCCCATTGTAGCTGTACTTAAAAAAAAAATAAAAAGCATTCTTTAGCCAGTGAAGAATGGAACAATATTAGATTGAAACATTGTCTATTCAGAATTTGCCTTTATTTTAGGGGTGGTAAAGATTCATTGTCCAAATGCTACATAATAGTCTAAAGGACATGCTTCAGGGAACACAGTGGGTTGGGAGACATGTATGCAGTTCTCTGCTCACTGGTGTATAACTAAGTAGTTCAGATCTATAGTTTGCTTCAGGCCTGCCTCACAAACAAATGGGAGGCTGGGAATTACAGCACATCCGGTACCTTTTGGAACTTCCAAAGAAACACTTTTCCCATGTTTTAAGTAACAATGGCAGATAAAGACTGTCAACTTAATGTCATGGCAGATTGGAGGTGTCTATTGTTCTGCTTTCAGACAGGCATGGCTCATCCAGCTGTGGAGCTGCTTAATCTCTGTATGATACAGCTTTTTGGTTTTCTCTGTGATATAAACACATTATCATGTACAGACCTTGGCATCTGTCAGCTGTAGCATGAGCATCTCAGAGGTGCCATTATGTTTAATTCAGACATTTCTTAAAGCTAAAGTGTGAAGTGACCAAGTTTTGCAGCCTTATGCTTTTAATGATTTCCAAAAATTGTTTTACATTTGACCATGGTTTATGTGCTAAGGACATTCTGGACAAAATTAAAGTAACAGTGAAGAAATAGTATATAAATTTATTTTATTTAAAAAATTTAAATGTGCTATGAAATTTGATCAAGGAAACTATAATTCCCTAGCTAAAAAGACCAATTTGTTTCTTAGATCATTGGGATGATATAAAAATTACCTTGTGAATGTAAGGGAAGCTGCTACAAATACTAAGAACAAAATTTAAAAAATGGTGAATGTCAGCTGTGCTTCATGGATGTTTCAGTGACTGCTGATGAATTTGTCTAACAAATTAGTTTAGTTTTAAATTACATTATGAAAGGTCATTGAGCAATTTTATTTTTACATTGGCCCACAGGCTCAAACAGTGAACTAGTTAAAAAGAAAAGTACTTCTGAAAGAAAGTATTCTTGTGAAACCCTGCAACTGAAATGGACAAGATTTTCACAACTCTAATTGCAATCATTGCACTGCAGGTTGCTGATTATTTTAGACTGATTTGTATGAAACATAGAGAAATTCTGAATATATTGAGAGCCATGATTGATATAATAAATTGATTGATATAATAAAAGGCTGCATCTGTTTCCATGAAGGAAACAGTATCCAGTTAGCTTCCGAAGAAACTCAACATATTGCAGAAATATTCAAAATAAGATTAAGAAAGTTCTCGTAAACTAGCAAATAATTGTATCAGCTTATTTGAAATATTAACATTGAAATGTACCTTTTATTTGCATGGCAGTCTTCATAGACATCTGTGAAAGAGAGCCAACAGCTTTGCAAGTGTTTGACTCAGTGCTTGGAAAATACCTAGGAAAAAAGTGAGATCTTGAGAGACTCAATTTTTTCCCATAGGTTTTGCAAATAGAAATTATATTTTTATTATTTTTAGTCCTAATCCTTTAGGCCCAACTATCTTTTCCTCAGTTACAAAGCCCCCAGGTATTGTCCTCTTTTATGGGTTTTGAAATTCCTCTTCATTCTTTCATTGCTGGAGTTGTGCTGAGTCTGATGGGGCAGAGTTTGATGCTTCCTGATGTAGACATGTTACCCCACATCCTGAATGCTGGAAATGCACTAGCCAAATCATCTCCCCAAGATAACCAAACATTTCTGCAGGATGTGATAGTGCCATGAGGTTGCAGTCCTCCAGTTCATTGAAATTTACAAAAATCTGTAAAACCTTCATTTTATTCAGACACAGTCTGTGACCTAAAAATGGATTCTCTTACTTTATACAAAACCAGGTAGGTTGGATTTAGATCATACCTTGGAGTTGTGCCAGAGGGAGATTCTGGGCCTCTGCTCCACCCTTGTGAAACTCCACCTTGAGTACTGCACCCAGCTCTGGGGTCCCCAGCACAGGAAGAACAAGGACCTCCTAGGGCAAGTCCAGAGGAGGCCACCAAGAATACAAGAGGGATGGAGCACCTCTCCTATGAGGAAAAGCTGAGGGAATTGAGATTGTTCAGCCTGGAGAGGAGAAGGCTTTGGGATGACCCAGTTGTGGTCTTCCAGTCCTGAGGGGAGCCTACAAGAGACCTAGAGAGGAATGTTTACAAGGGCCTGGAGTGACAGGACAAGAGGGGATGGCTTTAAACTGGCAGAAGGTTTAGATTAGACATTAGAAAACCTTTACTGTGAGGTTGGTGAGACAATGGAACAGGTTCCCCAGAGAACCTGCGGATGCTCCATCCCTTGAAGTGTCCAAGGCCAGGTTGGATGAGACCCTGTGTTACAAAATAACTTTTCCTGTGGTAGTGCTCAAGAATCATCCTATTGCTGTTTGTAATAGTGCAAAGATAAGCCACAAATGTGCTTCTTAAATGCATGGAGAATTTTGTTCTTTGTGTTGAAGTAATTTCTCTAAAGGAAGGTCAGCCTGGTCATGCCTCCATCCTTCACTTGACCTCATCAAAGGAGCTGCACTGGATCTTAGCAGAGCTGAGCAGACATGAGGAAATCTCAAATGCCCTTTTAGGAGGTAACACTTGTCTTTCAGCTATGCCCTCCTTCCTGGCCCTGGCAGGGATCCTATGTTAGTATGGCTACACATGATTTCACTGCCTGCAAGACCCTCTATCTGAAACACAATTTCCCATTTTGGAATGAACAAGGAGCATTTTGTTTATTTCACTTGAGAAAACAACAAAAAAGAAAACTAAGAATAGCATGAATCTTCTGATAGCATTGAAACTAGCAGTTATTTCCCCTGGATTGATTCAATTGGATCATTAAATCTCTTTTGTTGGGTTTAATAGAGAATGATTGAAAAATCAATGTATACATGCTTGAGATCATGGAAATGATGATATGTCAAAATGTCAGAGGGGCTGAAGGGGTAATGATAGAGTGTGGAAGAAAAGTCTCCCTTTGACTGCTGTACTTGGAAACTGAAAGGCTGAAAGTTTCTCACTAAACACTGTCTTTTACTTTTTGAAGCATTTGACATTCATTGTGCCTCAATACACTTTTTTTTTAAAAGAAACCATTCCCCAAAGAAATCACAGAAATTATTCTTCCATACCCAAATGAAAGTGACAATAAATTGGTAACTCTTTCAAGTACATTTCAGCTACATGTAAAGTCACATATGATAGTCAGATAATAAACTCAGTGATGAGAAAAATAAATAATTGTGGAGTTTTTATAGTGGATGATGTCAGTGTCAGGTATGTTTAAAAATTTAATATGAGTGTATTTTGTACTGTAGATTTATAAGAAGATAAGTGAATGTCAAAGCTTTAATAAAGTTATCAGACTATGACTTCATTTTAACCCACAAAGTGAGTTCCAGATATTCTTGAAGCCTGAAAAAATACTAAAAAAAAAAAAAAAGTATCATAAACTAAATATGTTTTGGACATTTGCATCCCTTGTCTTTAGGTTCTGGCTGATTCTTTTTTCTTTTGCAGTTTATTTCAAGAAGATACTTAAAAATACTAGCAAAACATTTTCAGAAATTTTTTGTTTCTAATTTGCCTGAGCTTGGAGAATTATTGGATAAATTTTGAGACCTCTTTTGTGACACCAGCATGGTTTTTACTTCAAGGTGTTGGTTCCAGCCATTGCAGTTAGGGTTAATCCATGCTATGAAGGAGCTTCAGTTTCTTCTTCAGTCAGTTTAAATCTCCTTTGCTCTGTGCAAAGACAAGAACAGCAAGTGAAGATTTTCCCATTCAAAACTATTTCTCTGAGATCCATAAACTGAGACTTTACTGTTAAATTAAAAAAAGCATAGTTAAACAAACCTGAAAACCCAAAGAGACAAAAACCCAAAGAAAACAAATCCACCACCACTCCTATGTAAGCGTAAATGTACATTTATGAAAATATTATTTAAGTGGCAAAATTTAAATACCTGACAACGTTATGTTGATTTATAAATTGCCAACTGTTTTCTACAGTCCATTGTCCAAATCATAATTTGGAAGATAATTTCAGTTCTACTCTTATAGAAAAGCAGTACAGAGAGAAAGAGGTTGGCCCTTTTATATTGGTTTAGGCATAGGCCCTTTTAAAATTTTGTAAAATGAGTGTTTAATAATGTCTCTCTTAATGACCATCCAACTCATATCTACAGTTACAAAATACATTTCTTCCAACTTCAAAACTAGAAAAAATAATCTTGCATTACTTCTTATGGCTTATGTTGCAATAACATTTAGGAGTCTCAGTACAGACCTCAGACTCCACTACAATATGAGGTAATGGAAGAATAAAAAAATAGATTTTGCTTATAAGAGACAAGGGGTTGATAACAGACAGAAGGGAGAAAGGAAATATAATTTTCATCATAGTTATGGGCTGTGTTTCCTGCAAGACAGCAACTGAATTTTAGTCAAACATTTTGTAGCCAAGTGGCTTTTTTTTTGCTGAACATGATATTGACTAGAAAACAGGATTTCAGCATTGAATTGAATAGTTTATTTCTGTCAAATAAAATATTCATGAGGATAAGAAATAACAAAAGAGTTCAGTTTTCCATTCATAAGGAAAGATTTCCAACCTTGCTGTGTACTGTAATTTCTTTGTTTAAAAATAGATACCGCTGAAAAAACTTTGAGAAATTGAAAGAAAAAAATAACAATTTGGTTTTGAGGTTTAAAGAATGATTTCAGCTAACAAATGTTCTTTCTTTTTCCCCTTTCTACAAACAACTTTTTGACTTCCAAACCCCACCCTTCTCTTGTTTCTGCATATGATCAGAGTTTTAAAAAAGCGTTTACCATCCTTATATAATTTGGAAAGGTTACCCTTGTTTATACAGATCCAACTAATCTAAACATGAGCAGCAGCATGAAAAGACTATGATCTTTTTCCTTTTTTTTTTTTTTTTTCTGAAATGTTTGTGCTACTGGCCAACAGGAGAAAGGAGATTCCAGTCTAACATCCAGTTATTTCAATCATGGTTTGTACCTTAGGAACTAACAGAGTGATGAGCCAGAGTGAAACACAACACAGCTACATGCCTAGTACTACATTTCCAAGTGAAAAGACCATAAAACCCCTTTGCTGGCCATTGTAGGTATCTGCCCAAGGCCTGCCTGACATGGAGCCAAGGATGAAACTGAAAATCAAAAAGAACAGATTTTTTCTGATAGAACAGGAACAGAACCACTGGAATAATTCATAAAATATTACCAAAGTAACAGGTGATCCATTCTAGTGGAGTTATAAGCAGATGCACATTTTTGAAAATGTGTATTTAATGATTCAGATGTAGGATGATGAAAATATAATCATTTACCTGTGACTGCAGAGACATGGTTAGAACTGAAGCTGTGCAAATCCAACTATTTTAGCTTAAGAGGGAGTAGATCAGTACCTGTTGTAAGAACCATAGGTGCTAATAAAATATTATGTGGTTCATGGCAGTTTTACAATGAAGGCAGGTTTAAATTTCTCAACACTTTTTTAATTTTTGATTGTTTGGTTTGGTTTTTTTTTTATTTTTCTACACCAGATCTGAATGTAAGACCAATTATTCCTAGATTTAGACTCCTAGACTGATGAACCTGTACCAGAGTGGTTTTATCAGGTTCCTACCTGACATTAATTTCCAATGGTTTCTTGGTGCTGCTTTTCCCCCCCAAACATAAAATTATCCTGATCTGCTGATTTGATGGTTAAAGGTACCTGTGCATCTTTACTGTACCTTACAAAGATTTTCTGTAGCACCAAAGTCATAGCAGTCCCTTGGATCATCATCATCTTGATCTTCTTAAATTCTTACAGCTCTGTTAGCTTCTCTTTTAAAGGCAGAAAACTCACAAATTATTAATAGGTGATTCTGCTCTTTCTTTGTCCTCAGCAATTTTATCGTTGATTTCAATGAGTAAAAGATCAGAAATTGAAGACTTGTTCCTGGTCATTTAAGTGTAAATTAAAATTTGATGGTCATTTCAATGAGCTACCAATTGTAACTTGCTTTTCATAAAGCAGTTTAGATTTCTTGAAAAGTGAATAAAATGTCATCCCAATACAGAGAAATAATAATGAAACATTTTGAAACTAGGCACGATGAAAGGATAAAACTGTGTTTGGTCCCTCTTTACCTCAGTGAATCTCTTTTATTTGGAGTAAAGAACTTTGTGGTACTCGTGCTGCTGTCAGTTACGATGGAGCTAAACTTGGCTATATCAGTATAAATCATGAATAAGAAAAAACATGAAACATTAATTGGCTTGTTTAAATAGACTTTTCCATCTCTGCTGCAAGTACTGAAAGAATCTTGTTAATTTCTTCTCTAAGAAATGGCTCAAAACATTCTTAAAAGGTCCTTTGGGCTGCCGTCCAAAAAAAAACCTTTAATAACACCTTCTATTTACTCTTTTTTAGTAATCAATCAGACCACTGAGTTGTCATCATGTCTAAACATTTGCAACTTATCTCACATTTTGCACTCAGCAGTAAGTCTTCACAAAAGACTCAAGAGCTCCAATCTTGGACAAGCATAATTGAAAGCTGCAGTCCTGATTTGATTACAGCTGGTGACAAAAATTGGAAAAAGAAAAAGGTTAGCTTTTAACATGCATGAAGTTAAGCAGGAGTTCTAATTCAAATAATTGAATGCTAGCATGGTTCATTTACCAGGGGTTGCAGTTGCACAAGATTTCTTAAAAATCTTTTCAAAGATATCTTTTACTGAGCTTAAAAGCAAGAATGTCTAATGTGAATTGTTTTACCATAAGCTTCCTTTTAGGCAACAAGCTATACAAGCTGTAAGTAGCCCAAAAAAACAAAGTTCATAGCTACCCACGTATAATTCATCCTGCTGTATGCAGCCCTAAGGTGACAATTATTTTTGAATTCCATAAAAAATAGACCTGATATTATGGCTAACACTGAATAGATGGGTTTTTTTCCTTCTTACAGCCTGGAGAAGACCTCCTGGCTGATAAAAATATGCCACCTCTAATATTTTTTCCTATTCCCAGACTCTATTTTCAGCAAGATTTTGCATTTTACAATCTGATACAGCACTAGATTTTCTGTAATATNTATTCCCAGACTCTATTTTCAGCAAGATTTTGCATTTTACAATCTGATACAGCACTAGATTTTTCTTTAATAAAAAAAAAAAAAAAAACAAAACTACTTTATCTGGGGCTAAAATGATTGTATGGGTTATACTTCCCTTCTATACTTCAGTTCTCTGACAGGGCTTATTTTTTTACCAGGGTTACTGTGCCAGGGTGTGGGGATGGGGATAGCAGTAATGGTTTTACTTAAGTAAAATGTCAGTATATTTTCTAAGAGGAAAATTAATTCAAGCGTGACTTTGTAACACTTTTGAAAATTCAATAAAGACCTTACCAAATAAATTGAATGTATAGTTTATTTTGAAAGATACAATGATATACTGTGTTTTAATTACAATATTTTCAAAGTTACGTGGAAAAATGCTCATTTTTAACAGCATCTTCTTGTTTCATAATACTATCAGTGAAAAGATGTTTAACTATAGAAGAAGTTTAAGGGTTGATCTATATCAAAAAGGACAACTTCAGCACTCCATTTTAAAGATAATTTTAAAATTACAAGTGAATATTTTATTGTAATCAAATAGTCCTCTGCCTGAAATTTTTTCACAGTTTCTCACATGGAGAGTCCATCATATGTGTGTTATTCACAAGCTGGTTTGGACTTTTAATGGTCTGAGTAGCAGTCTAAAACAGACACATGCCCTGTATCCTGTACCCTCCAGGTCAATCCTGAATATCTGGCAGATCTAAGCAAATACATAGTGCTCCACTGTCCTTTTGAAATTCCATTATGGCAGTGCTGCATACCTTGACATAACAGGGTTCCTTAAAAAGGCTCTAAAAGAGCATGAACTTTCTTGCACTCTCACAACTAGAAGCAAAGAGAAAAGCAAAGTCCTTAAACAGCTAGTTTCTCCTTGATAGTTTCATTTCTAACGTCAATAAAGTTTTCAGCTTTCTACAAGGTATAGTATGAAGTTAATCCAGTCCTAAGTTCTTCAAAAGATAAAATAGAAAAGATAAGGAAGCTTAGACAGATAATTACTTCCTGAATTTTTGTGTCAAGGTACTCAGAAACTTTGCAGAATGGTCTAATGAAAAAGCAGTTGCAGAAACCTTTAAATTCATTACTGCTAACACAAGCCATTTATTAATGGGTAAATAGTATGGCTGTATAGATTTTTATAGAGCTTCTAAACCTATAAGGAACCACATCCTCTCTTAGAATAAATTTTCACAGCACTGCAGGTTTGATGCTCACTCACCAGAAACAGCTTGAAAAATAAACAATTAAAAGAAAAAAAGATGTCAGCGGTTTACACTGTCACAGTTCAGAAAAATCTGAGCCAGCACTGTGACTTTAGAAAATTTTGCAGAGTCTAACTTATGACTTTCATAAATGAAGCTTTAAATTTCTGTTCTCTTAGGACTGACTAAAATTGAGTTGAATTTCTTGAATGCTCATGCAAGCTTATTTTTAATCCATGCATAGAAATAATCATATCAACCTCCTTCTATAATCACACAAGGTCTATATTTGTGCCTGTTTGCATGCTTATGCACAGATAAATTGTGATGGGAACTTTATGTCTCCAAGAGCTATAAGATATGAGTATGTAATACCTTAAGAGTATGAATGGAAATTTGAATCTTCCCAAGTGTACAATATGACTAGCTCAGGTCAACAATGAATGACTATTTCTTCCCCAGTCCCAGATAATACAAAATCAGAAGTCAATTGTGCCACAGAAAAATCTATCCCATGGGGAAAGCAAGTACTGTAACATTTGGCACTACTTTTTTTTGTTTGTTTTATTTTTAATTCTATGGAGAAGCATATATTCTGATACTTTAAGGATGCTTGCCAATCCAGGCACCACTTAGAAGGGTAAAACAATTAATCATTCATTAGTAGTTTCTATTAATCCAGAGAACTAAAGAATTTATAAAAAACTGTATCAAACTGACTACAAGTAAAGAATTCCATTTAGGAAGTTGCAATTTCCTCGTGGATATGCTGGATTATACTGTTATGTGCACTGTGTATCCAGAACATTTTGTTCGTGGGTATCCAGTGCATCAGTCAGAAGGGGCTCACCCAAAAACTGCTGAGTTAGTTTAGCTGCCAGTGAAGAGTTTTGTCTGGAGGCACTACAGCTGGAAACAGATGCAGAGATGCACAGGCTGTTCACACACAGGGCTGGCTTGGTTTCTGCAGTCCCAACTGCCCTGCCTTGCTCTTCCCCCCCACACTGTCTGCCTGAGTGCATCAATGCCCCAGCTTAGCTACTGAGAAAAGGAGAGCTCCAGGGAACTTCATGTTTCAGCTTGGGCTTGGCTGGTACTTTGTTGGGTAGATGTGCCCAAATGAGATGAACTGAGCAGCACCCTGGGCTGCATATAGCAGCCAGCATGCATTGTGTTTGAAGGCAATTTGAGATAACCCTGTACAGTAAGTGGGCTTTATATACTGCAGAATTTCAGCTGACTTCCTGTGGTATCACATATTATATTCGCATTAAAACCAAATGAGCTCATCATGATTAATGTTACTACAATAGATACTGGAGGAATTAAAAACGATTACCCACTCATTGTAAAGGGTTGCTGATAATTAGGGCTATTACACAAAAAGGTACATTTTAAGCAATCACCACAGTTAATTTATTCAGCATTATATTATTCAGTGCTGATAACAATGTGTTCTCCTGGCACTCCTGTGGTTCCCACATGTGTGTCCATCAATAACCCATTGTACTGTGCCTTCAGTGGTTGAGCATCAAGTCACAAACACTTCAATAATGTGCTACCTGTTGAGAGCATTTATTATGCTTTTTTAAAATTATTTTCCTAACCATTAGCAAAACATGGCTATAGAAACCATTTTCAGTGCTTGGATCATGATGCAAAGTTAACTTTAATAAGTATTTTATTAAACAAAAGGAAAATGGGTGCTTAATATGTATGGGTACTTCTGTGTATAAAACAGGCCTGTAAGCTTAAAAAACAGAAATTCAGCCAAACAAACCACTGCTCAGGAGGCCTTTCATCTCATTTATAGATTACCTCCCATATTCTTTCTCACCATTTGATGCTTTTTTCTCATATTTTGACTGAAGTCAGGGCAGGAGGTGCATTTTCTAGTGTCTGTGAGAAGATAATTCAGAAATATCAGTACTGATATTGAGAGGCTCAATGGGACAATGTTCAAATTTCACATAATGTTTGACATGACAAAGAAGTTTGTTTAAGCCCCTTCAGTGTATTTCAGTTGTGCCTGACTGCTTGAGACATATTCAAGGTCTGAGGATGGCTGCTCTATCAGCTACTGGCTTAAGGGTTCTCACAATATTTTAACGAGCAGCAAACCATATCTTTGGTAGAAACCATCCCATAAGAACCCATGAGTAAACTACAGAAGACAGAGCTTTTAGGGGTCTGACACTGCTGCCATCAACTTTCCACTGATCTACTGCTATTTATTGTTGGTAACACTGATTTCATGTTACCTACCTTTCCTAAAAATAAATATGCAACAAAGCCCCACCAACAATGAAAAAGACACATTTTTTTTTTTATTTTAATACAGGATTTAATGGTATATGTCACTTAATATTCTCCCAAGGAAGATTAAGACTATTATTTTGTTTAAATTTAGGCATATGCTTAATCAATTTCCTGAATCAGGGCTTTAGGAGTTAGACAAAATTTTAATACATTTCTTTTCCTAAGGACTGCAGGATTTGCCCTTTAGGTAAGACTTCTCTTTTATTTAGTGGAAGTATAAATCACTTTTATAAATGTCCTTTCACTTGCATAACTGTCATATATTTCTCTCTTCTTTTGTATTTTTGACAGTTTTAACTTGCACAAAGCATCTAGAAATCATGTTTTCAACAAATGTATTCACCTGTGGATGATAAAATGAAAGAGGTGGAGGCTAATAGTACTGAATTATAGGGTGGCAATTCAAAGCTATGAAAAGAAAGTCTTGAGGTCTGCTGAGTGCCATACCCATTAAAATGTCGGTTTTCAAAACTTGATAAGAAGTAGAATGTCAGCACTCTGCTTGCTCTTGTCCCCAGTGATGCTGACAAACATGCACCAGTCTGGTATTAAATGTAGAACACTATTTTTGCAGACTAGTTTATGTACTGGGAATGGTGCTTCCCTGTGAAAGAACACAGCATTACAGGTTTCAACATCACATTAACAAGTTCCCAGTTTTTTAATCAATAAACGTTTCATTCCTGACAATATTAACAATTTTAAATGCCGTAACTGTTTTCTCCAAGTGAAAGAACTTCTAGTTCAATTATAATTCTTAAAATATGCTTTCTAATGTTGTAAAATCCAATAGTAATAAATCCTGAATCAATGACAGGAAGCTGATCCTTTGGTGATGCAGTTTAACATTTCTCACTTGGATACATTTATCTCTGCAGTCTGTATACTGTTTAATCAGAGTCAGAACTTGAATCTTTTCATCTATGGACTTCAGATTTCAGCTAAATTCTCAGTTTGAAAGAACTGAAATATGGATTAATATCTATTTTGTCTAATATAACCAAAAAATCAACTCAGGAACAAAAGGATATCTTAGGATAGAAAGGGCAGGTTTTCAGTTGCACTGTTTGTCAGAAGGGGCTGTCCATTTTTTGGCCATGTGTGTATATGAATTTTAAAACAACTGCAGAATCCTAAAGAACTCCAGCATTCCCACACTGCTCACTCAGTGAGCTTTCTGAAGGCATCACAAGGGAGCAGGCTGTCTTGTTTTGTACTGTCAGTGCTACTATAGATGTCACCTCAGTGTCTATTTGCATCTTTCTTCATTCTTAATGTCTTATGCAATGTTTGCAGAAATCAATGGAGTCAATGGCTGAAAGGGGATGTCATTTTTTGAGCCCCAGTTCTTGTTAAAATGAAGTGTGGAGGCTGGGAAGGAGTGAAAGTTGTTTGTTTGACAGGGTTTTGCTTTCAGTTTGTTAAAATCATCTGTGAGGAAGAAGGGAGATCGACCAGTGCTTTAGACTGAGCACTGGTGTGCTACGTTCTGCTCAGGACCCCTATGCCCTACTTAAATAAGGAAAAGGTGCTTTACAACTATTGCAGTAGGTCAGAGAAAGGTAAAGGAATCTCCTCAGCAAAAATGTGTTGTGTAGTTTGCAGCAAATACATTTCTAAACTTAATTCAATAGGAGCAACACTATCGTATAGCAGAATTTAAAAGCAAGCTATTTATACATATGTACTTACAGCAAAACTTATTTGAGGAAATACTACAATTTCCTTACTAATGATGCTTTGTCATTATATGCTTAAATGTTCAGATCTTTATTTTTCTTTTGGTACATTGTTTCCAAGCTGAATTCATTCCAGCTTTGCAGATTTCAAGTGAAGACATTTTTGAGGCATTTGAGTGCAAATTAAGTGTCTGCAGAATGACAGCAAATGAGAGCACTGCTTCATCCTGCTTCAATAAATTTATAAATGAGTGAATACACATTTTGCCAACATTTACATATACATACCCACGCAGGCACACACAATCACCTTCAGTGTAAGAATATGTATGAGCAATTTCAACAGAAAGAATAGTTTATTCTGGAAAATAATAAATTGTTGAAATGAAAGGCTCTGAACAAAAACATTTCACAGCCAAATAGAGAGGCCCTCTGTGCTGACCACTTATTCAGCAGCAATCATTTGTGCAAGTCAAATTTCTGACTGGACTATGGATTTACAGCAACAGATATTGAAACAATGCCACCCACTACTACAGAGCTGTAATAGTCCAGTAGACTTTGTAAAGAAGTTCTTTCCCCACAGAAATCTTTGAAAAACAATCTCTTTAGAAACAAATCCATTTGCATCAGATTTTTTCTTCTTCATAAGTAAAGACATTTGCATGAAAAAAAGTCTTTGATTTTGAAGAGTCCTGATAGTCACACAGTTTATTTCTTTATTTGAAGTCATTATTCCTGCTTTGTGACATCATTGTTGATTACAGTGAAAATGGCTATTATTGAGGAAACAGAGGCATTAACTGCAGTCCTGCTGAGTCTGGGAGTAAGGGGGAAGGAGATGTAACTTTCAGTGGGTGCACTTTTTCACTTGCTAGCACTTCTTCATGGTTTTTTGCTTTGACAACAATGTTTTCCAATGCATTGCGTTCAGTCTCCTGAAAAAGCTTTTATATGTGTAGGTGGGAAGTGAGCAGAAAGATTTGTATAAAGAAATCCAGGTATTCACAATTCTCTCCCCATTGTTTATTAAAATAAATTAATATATAGACACAATTTGCTCATTTCTCATTGAGGCAAAATGAGGCAGAAGGAGACTGACAATGAGATCACAGATCAGATATTGAGGATAATGATGAATTTTGCTGCAATTCTGGGTGTCACTCAAGTATTGATGAAGGATTTTCTAAAGTAGAATCAATGAACACTTTTATAGCAATTGAGTGTGGCAGTACCAATGCCCGATTAGTATTTTACTTTTGACTCTTTCCTTAATTGAGAGTTTTTGACCCTCAGAAAAGTTTCAGATTGGTTGCAACATTTTGTAAATAGGTTCTTGCCATGATCTGTCCACTTAATGGCATGACAATAGGTGGAAAAAAGTGAAAACCTTTCCTTATAAATCAACTTTTTTTTCTGTTTAGAAACACATATATCTATTCAACATGTTCATATTACTCAAAACATGGGACTACAGCTAATAGCAAAAGATTACCATACCCTGTAGATTTTGGCCTATTTTGAGAGTTCAGCAAGGCACATATTGTACATTTCTGTATATAGTTGGCTTCTACTAACAAAGTGGTTAATAGTTTCTATTAACACTTCTTCTGTTAACACAGTGGGCAGTAAAGTCCCAGATCATCCTAGCCTGTCATTTTAGCTATCAATGTGACAGAATCCCATTTGTAAATTGATTACCTTCCCTCTGAAAGTCAAATATTTTACCTGTACTACTCCTAGCAGAAAACAGAACCAGAGTGATTTCTTGATTTCCGTATTGCTGATGTCATTTAGCAGAAATCCCTCCTTTCCTACCCTTGGCCTTTGCAGTGTACTCATTCAGAGCAGAAGCACTGCTGATTTCCTGCTCCTTTTCCAAAGCCAGGGATGATGCCCCAGGTCACTGTGTTGCTTACAGGGTGCTGCAGGCAGGGTCCCCTGATCAGGCACGGTTTGAAAATGCCCCTAAACTGGAACCAGTGCAGCCACACAGTGCTCTGTCTTTGGGTTAATAAAACCTTTCCAGAAGCTGGCTTTTAAAGAATATCTCATAGAATATCCAGATTATTACCCTTAGAGGGAACTGCATCCTGATGTGTAAAAATATCAGCCTGGATACAGGTAGACAGAGGCTGTCTCCACTGTACTTCATTTTTCCAGATAGACCTGCCCTCAGTCTCCTCTCATGGGCTCTCTTTTTCCTCAAGGATGTTATTAGTTATTCTTTATGCCTGTTTTGGTTTAAATTCATGTTTATTCACTGATATTATGAATACTTTCAGAACACCATGAATGAGTGCTCTGTGCAGAGGCATGTACTTGTCTGATAGAAATAGCTTTCTTGATCATCCTAGAATTATGTCTGTTTGTTTCACAGCCACTTTAACTAATCTGCTCAGACCTGTCTCCATGACCAAGTATTCAAAATTCAAATTACTGTTGTTAAACACTGATCATTTTATTTTTAAAGGCTGCTTAAAGGATCAGTCATCAATGAAAGCACAACTTTGGCAAATTTAATAAAGTACATTTCAAAAAAAAAAAAAAAGAAACTGCAAAGACATTTGATAGGTAATGCATTTATAAAAACTTGAAAAAGCATTGTGAAATGTCCTGAGGTGCAGAAACAGAATCATACTGTTCTTGCATGCAATTACTGGTGATTCTCAGGAAAACTGAGGAGTAGGAAACTTGAAAAGGGAATCAACACTTCTGGCATAGGTGATAGGAAACCCCTTCTCTATTGTTGCTCGCTGAAATCATTAGATATTGGTGTTTTTCCAGGGCGGTCTGTGGTGCTTGTCAGTCTCACATCATTAATCAGTGACAATTTTTTCACAAATCCTTAATCCCATGTTAATTCTAATAATTTTGGAGGGAGCTGCCAAAAATTACTTATTGTTCTGCTAATCATTACTAATAGGAACAGAGGACTGCCTTGAATTTCTTCATGAAAACCATACTAATTAGAAATGTCTGAATACATACAAGTCCTCAGAGATTAATTTATTCATCATAATCAGTTAATCACTTTTCCTTTACATAATTAGACAGCTCCTGGTGGAGAGGAAGACCCCTAAGTTTTCTTGGAAAGAAGTAGACTGTAAACTGACTTTAAGAGAGTTAAATTTTGCTTTGTGGGCATAGACATTAGTACAGGTGGAGGTTTTTTGCCATTCACCACAAATGAAACCTCAAATCAGAAACACTTTTTAAAAATGTATTTTCTAAAGCTGCATCAGATGAAGTTTTCTACAGGTTTGCCCTTCAGCTGTCCACTGGGACCAGGCTCAAAGATTGCTGAAGAAACTGGTAAAGTTTTAGTATTGACAGGTCCAAGCAGAAAACTGCTCACTTTGCATGTAGAGGGACATGCAGAGACAGTCCAAATATTTAACCCTCTTGCATATTTCACAAGCTGAGCTTTTCTTAAGCCCACAAGAGAATTTCATATGCCCTTCAAAATGATAGCAAAAGTATCCCCATCATTTACCTGAGTGTATCTCTTTTTAAGTCCCCTGATAATCCGTTTAAAGAACACTCTTGCATCACAAGTATGGATTTACTAAGAAGGAGAGCTAACAAGGAAGCTGTCCCATTAACATTCTCTTTCAGAGAATGAATTCTCTACCTTTTGATCTGGAAAAATCCCAGGAATTAAATTACCCAAAGGACCCTGTGTGCCAGGGTGGCAAGTGCTGTGGTTTTTAATGTCCTTTATTGCACATTGATTTATCTAATTATGCTGACCCATTACAAGCCACTGAGAGAGTATAAACACTAAATGCTCTAGAAATGAGTGCTCTGTACTCTTTGCTTAATGCTAACTGTTGAGATAGACTGGAGAGTAGAGAAACACTCCCCCCCCTCCCTCTTGAATATTTGTAGAGCAAAGCACACAGTCTTCTCCAGTATTAATATTTTAAAAGATAACTCCCAGAGTATGTCTCAGTTCTGTCAGCCACTGAAATAAACTCCAAGATAGAGCCTTTGCAACATAATGGTGACAGATGTGTAGTGTAGATACTTGTTTCAATCTGGATTTTATCCCAAAATGGTGTGTTATTCCCAGCAACTGTGATACCATCTAGTGTCTTCTAAATAATAAGCCTCAAAAGGCTTGGTTTAGAATAAAACATTTTGCCTATTAGGCAAGCTTGAGACTGGCAAAGTCTGTGGCTAGATAAAACCCACTCTGTGCCATCTTATCTTTGTTTTATTTCTTGACAGAAGGTCCAGGGAGAGATGAGGATGTTGTCAGGTGGAATTTCACACATTGCTTTTGGGATTTTGCAGATGGTATTAGTTAATGATCAGCTTCTAAATGTTTTTAAGATGTGAGCTTATGAAATAAAAAAGGAGTTGCATACATACACATATCAGGTCAAATAACTAAGTGTCTAAAATTGTATAAGAAGAAGATGACAGAATCCTGTACGTAGTTACTGATGAAGAATGAAAACTATTTGAGTCTGATGTTTGAGATACCTGGTAGCTTCCTGACTATTTGGGTACTCTTCAAATTTCAGTGAGTATGTCAGTTAAAACAGACATTTAATGGTGAAATTTTGGTCTAAGACTTCGTGACAAAAAAAAAAAA
>VZRH01003822.1:1502424-1532803 GCA_013397555.1 Urocynchramus pylzowi | reverse complement strand
AGCCAGTAAAAGTCAACTAGTCTCAGTTTTTCAGATTTCTGCCTGCATTAACTGCCTGTTTATGGTATTTGAGTACTACAGAGCTCTCAAAACTTATTTAGTATAAAAAAGCAAAGGAAGAATAAAGGATTTTCCTAATCATTACAATATCCATGTTCAGAAAGTTTTCTGTGGATATTTTAAATCTGTCGATCTTTACAAAATATTTGTTTTGCAGAGAAATGGGAAGCAATTCAGATAAAATTGTTGTCATTTTTTAAATCATAGCAAGTATGCAGTTATGAAAAATGGCTACAGCAGCTCTGATGTTCACTGTGTTTCACTTAGAGTGCAATGTTACATTACATCACCTTTCCTCTTGAACATTGCATACAGTAAGAAAGTGAAGAAACAAACACAGATACAAAGAAGATGTATTAGGCAGCATTTAAACTGATAGCCATTAAAATCATTATAAAAATCTGGGGAAGTATGATAAAGTTATAAATCTATAATGAAATAGATTTTAAAATTTTATTTTCTTTGCTTCTTTTTACATTTTTAACAGAAGCCTTAGGATTTTAGAAAAATCATTTAGTAAGGTAGGTAAATTACTTGGATTAACAGAAGACCAAATGAGGATGCTTGTCCTAGGCCCACACCAATCCCATTAAAAATCCCCAAACAACTGAAACAAACAAACAAAACCAAAGCAAAAAGAGTTAGATTGTTTCTCCTTGGTGCCTTTATTTAAGTTCATGCATTTCGTGGTTCTCATGTAAGCAGTGTCCTGTGTGGCTGTCCTTGTAATTTGATATTTCCGTTCTCAAATGTGAGTTTCTGATTGTCCAGATAAGCTTAGGTATGTTCCCAAGTAATTGTACAGTCATTTAAACTCAACAAAAGCCAGAGCATTTGGAGGTTTGTGATACTGAGAACGATTTGAAAATGAAGGCTTCGTGTGACTGTGGCTAATAAAAGTATTTAAACCTGCCAGATTTTGGTTTCTTTGAATCTTTTTAATGATGTAAGTCAGTTCATGCAGTGTTTGAATCCATTTTCAGTCCCTTTCTGGATAAGAAGCTGCAGTACAAAGGTACAGAGTTATCATACTATTCCCAAGGAAAGAATAAACAGTGTCCTGAATAATCTAAAGGGCTCTTATTCCTGACCTTGTTGAACTTCTTAGTGATATGTTTTATATTAGAATATTTCACCAATTTCCCTCTTTAATGTTGCCAACAAGAATGTTAAAACACAAAAACAACTATTTCCTATGCTTGATTGAAGAACAGAATCTAAGTGAAGCTGACACAAACATTAATTTATTAACCTACTTTTATTGCCTATATTTTTGTAATACTTGCAATTTTTGTAAATAAAGGCTTTATAGATCTTTTTTATACTCTTCTCCTAACACAACTAAAATTCTTGATGAGGAGATCATTAAAGTCAAGGCAAAAAACAAAAAAAACCCCTTAAAATCGGCTTTCGAACGGAAAATATTTTCTGGTATATTTTGTATCTAAAGTTTTCCTCTTTATAACCATCCACAAAGCCCACTGAGCATGTAAAATCCTGTAGCTAAGTGCATATTGCTCTGAACCTATATTAGCAGAGCTCTGGGAGAAATGAGCCTTTAGAAGAGCCAGTGACTGGCACTCACAAAATCGTTCTCATGACCCCCAGTGTGAGGAGGGACAGATCTGACCTTTCTTTCACGTCAACAATAGTGTTGGTACCCAACCAATGTGCAAATGGATAAGAAAATCTTCATTCATTTGAAGCACATTTTCTTTGCATCGTTTCAGGAAATGCTTGAACTTTTCACCCTTGTTTGAAGTGGGATCTACTCTGTCTCTGCCACTGCTTTGAGAATCTGTTCATTTTTCTGCTCTCTCTTATCATAAGAAGCATCTTTCTGATTACACATTAGATTTTTGTCAATATAATTTTAAAACTAACTTGCATAAACTGAGGGAAGACTCACTGTAGCATAAAGCCATCAGAAATACTGTATTGTATTTGTCTTTAATACAAGAACACCCCCAGAAGAAGTGATAAAAGGAAAAAATCTTGTGCTGGTAAATCATCCGTGGGTTGATGTTGAGGAGATCTAGACAAACCTCCAAATATCTGAAAATACACATCCATAGAGATGCATTGAGAGGGGCTGACTTAAAACCAGGGGTTTCTAAACAGAAAAAATAGAGATCATTCTGATGTTGTCATAATCCTACTTCATTATGATGATCTTTTCTTTGGGTGAAGAAGTTATAGTTAAAATATCATAGAAATACAGAATATCTATTAAACCACTTGCTGCTTCCATGGGACAATTATGTTCCAGATTTTGCTCTGCCTGATTTAAAACAAGTACCAAAGTCTTACAGGAAAAATCACTTTTGTTCACTCCTACAGGACTTGTTTTACTCACAACAAACATTTATACTTTTATACACTTTTATATTTGTAGTAGGCCACAGCCTACTAGAAAATCAGATGAGTAGACAGCTCTGAAACTTGTATTCCATCTCACCCTTTAATTATGCATAATTTTCTTAAGCACTCTCTCTGAGAGTTTTCTGGTAATTTCAGTGTACTTTTTGAATATTTTACATAGGTTTTGTATCTATGTATAATCCTTAAAATTTTGAGTTAATCAAAATTTCTATTCTTTAGCCAGCTTGTCATGTGCATAACCTCTGGCTTCAAGCTTGTTTCTGCCCATGAATGCTATCTACACTGGCAGACATGCTAAAAAGCATATGAAGAAAACCCAAATAATTAAAAGGGAAATTATTGCTTGAAGGGCAGGACATGATATACTGTGGACAGGCTACTGCCTGTTAACCTTGGAATTTCTCCCTTTCCTGTTTCCAATCCCCTGAGGAAAATAATTTTGTATCTCTGTTGCCTGTTTTGCCTTCTAACCTATGTGTTGTCTGTATATTTCTGAGGAAAAGGACTGTCTCTTATTATTTATATGAATACTGACTAGCATAATTATGCCCACTCCTGAATAATACAAATAATAATCACTAGAAACTAGCATATCAGTGGTCCCAATTATTATGGCTGCTTTCACTTAGTTCCCATTATAATATTTTAAAATACATTAATTCAGAAAGTTCTACTACTTTATTATGTAATTCAATGGCTTTTTCTAGAATATGACTTCTGAAATAGCAGAAAGGTATACATGCAATAAAAATGGCATGTGCTTCCTATATAATACTGTTACAATTTTTATTATATTTGTCTTTATGCTCTTTGAAATATTTGATGCATCTGTGTGGGTAAATATTTTTATACTTACATACTTACCAAGTCAGATAACCTGATGTCTGAATTTAGTGATAACATCCATCATCATGACTTAAAAGAAATAAGAGACTAGCACAAAGCAACAATTGTGCTGCTCTTTGTCTCCTTGCAGAAACAGGAGAATATGCAGTGCACTTAAATTTTAAAGAAAAAGAAGGGATTTGTACTTCCGTACAGGAACAGGAAAATGTGTGGTGAAATAAGCCAGATTTGACTCATGGTTTTATTTCCTATCCTATTTATTATTATGTAGCAAACCCACTAGCATAAAATAGTCTGTAAAATCTGTAGAACTAAACAATATCCTTACTCTTTTCACCTTTATTTTGTCTGTTAAAAAAAATTAGCTTTGTAAACAAGATGCCTACCATTTGCAGTGCTTGCTTTGCACTAGGAAATTTCTGGGCCACAATAAAAATTCAGATAACACAGAAGTTTTGCAACGCTACACCAAAGCTGAAGTGACAATATTAAAAACAGTCATGTACATGCTTTATAAACATCCTACATTGATAATTCAGTAAAATATTAGTAATCTTAAATGTCTCAAGCTGAAAATGCCAATGAAGTTCAGAAACTAGGAATTCATATATGACAGTTTTGTTGAGTAATTTTTCTCAGTGGACCAATCTATCTGCAACCCCAAATTCACTTCAGATTTCCCATGACTGGAGTCTAAATGTCCCTGGGAAAGCTCAGTATTAAATATCTTAAGATAGTTAGCTGTTTTTGAGAAAAATACTCTTAAAGTAAGGTTTCTGGCTCTTTTTTACAATACTCAACATTGTATTGCTTGAATTAAATTTTTACATATATATATAAATATATAAAGATAAAATTATTTAAAACTCCTATTGGCTTTAATGAAAAATGGCAACAAAGTCTTACAATGTGAATTAGAACAGTTAGTTCAAAATGCTGTCTGAGTTCCTCTGTTATGAGGAATTGCTGATGAAAAATAGAGAGATGGGATGTTCAGCATTTTGAAGACAATGGTTAGGGTGAAAATTTCTCTAGGTCCCCTTGTGCTCAGCCTGGTATCAGCAGAAGTTAACACAAGTCTTAAATGTCTGCACCTAATAGTTTTCCTGTATCCTCCTTTGGAAACAAACCTTCCAGTCCCAAGCCTGTCCCTGGTGAATGTCAGTGTTAATTGCCAGAGGCAGAAAGGAGGCTCTTGGCATTAAGAAACACATGGTGCAAAGGTTCTACAAAATCTAAGTGCTGAATGAAATACCAGCTAAGAAATTGCAAAGCATGAGATAATTGATATTTTGGTATATAAAATGATGTACTCAAAAATGGAAATCCAGACTACTAGGAAGAAGTCATCCTAGATAAATGCTGTCCATCAGAACTTACGTATTTTTCTTCTATCTTTCTGGTCCAATGCATTTTGCAGTCTTTCTAAAGACTGACCAATTTCAACCATGACAGCTAACCTCAATGATATTTTAGTGGGTGTTTTTAAGAGCTAAAAAGAGAGAATATCAGGCATGCAGGACCTTACTTCAGCAGCTTCCCTCTGTCAGCTGCTCTCAGCTACATCCTAAGGCATCCTGGTTTTGTTTTTTCCCTCCTCTGATGGATGTTTCTTCCACTGCATATTATACTGATGTGCCTGTCTAGTGGGGTTTGATTTTATTTTAGTTCATGGTCAGGAACCTGTTTTCTCAATATCCAAATGATTTTCTGGATTTAGGCCTGTTTATGTGTGGGTTTTATAACTTGTTTGTTTAATGAAGTTCACATGTCAAACCAGTGGTGCTAGAATGAGAAATAGCTTGGGATTTCTAGATAACAGCACTCTGTTCTGATTTCTATGAATCCAGAGATACATACAGATAATAAATAACAAAGATTCATTTTAATTTTTGTTTCTTCAGCCCTGTTCTTAGTCTTCATAGCAAAAAATCAGATTTTGTAAGTGTGTTTTCTTCTTTTCCTCTTGGGAATAATAATTACACATTGTCACTTTCCCTTCTTGCATGTTATTCCAGGTCTAGTGTTTATAGTTTGACACTGAATCTTTTATTGGTCTTAGTCTGTAAAAGCCTAGGGATCCTATTGCAAGTTTAGATTTCAATTAATATTCTCAAACAGAGTTAAAAATAGTAGCTGTCATGTTATATTCTTTCCCAGCAGGATCCAAATGTCCTCCACTGCCTCTAAACCACAGTTAGAAGGACAATAATCCCACACTTTATTTCTCACTGAAGGAAAAGGCACAGTACTTTGCTCTTTCCTCCATTCCCTAATTGGCATTGGTGTTTATTTGCAGGCATTTTATACTAGATTGTATGACTGATATGATAATAGCATAATTCTGCACATCTGAAAGTTTGTAGTTCTATTTAGGATCTCAAAGCACTTAACCCAATGTAGTTACAAGTTCCTGCCTCTGTCAGACTCTAACAAAAATTAAGCTCCCAGGACTGATTTTTCTTTAGGTATAATTATCTTGCATTTCCATAAGAGAAAAATGAACCTAAGGTCATGATGGTAGGGTTCTTATGGTCCATTCAAGCTCAGTGACAAATCTTTTATGTGTAGTTACGAGTGCATTTTAACATTTTTTTGCAGTAATGATCTTGTCTCATAGCAGAAAATAGAGTTAGTAGTCTTTGCTTTTATTGTGCAAGGAGAATGAAAAGATGCAGTTGAAAAAGGACAGGGTTGTTTCTTGAAAAAATACTGTACTTTGTTTATTGAATATCTAGAAGTCACAGTATCTGGTGATCTATTTATTCCAAGAGTTTATTTCCTTCTGAAGTGGTAGAAGCTAACACTGACAACCCTGACACCCTAGAGGAAGTGCAACAAAAAGTCCCTTGGTTTTGTTTTTTTTGTTGTTTTTTTTTTTTTTTTTTAGTTCAAAGTCAAAATGGAAGCAGCATGTTTATCTGAAACATTTTACTTGGCAATAAACAAAGGAATATTTGATAGCTTTTGGGACATTTTGATGATTCATTTACATCCATCCTCTAGCAACCTCTGTAAGAATTTAATGGATTATTTGAATGGCTTGAGGATTATTTTACATGGTACATTTTCATTTCCATTTTCATTCTGGGTGGGGAAAAAACCCAAATCATAGTATTATCTTTGCAACCTTTCTTTAGAGATTTGGGAATATAAAATGATGATACTCTATTAGCACTCCCTGAAAGGTGGTAACAGGTCAAAGGTCTATTCCAATGACAGGTTTGAACACGTTTGGCTTGGAAACATAGGAATTCGAACTCAGGACTTAAAAGTGGTTTAAACAGCTGCAGCATTATGAATTTGAAAAGATCTCTGACTTTCAAGAACTATTCTGTGCATTTTCTTATGACTGCAGAAAGGAAAGATACCTTTATCTGTGAACCTAAAGTCACTGGAAATTGCCTGGGCTGATTGCCCTGAAGAGGGAAATGCTGTGTTTGTCCATCAAACAGGTGCAGCAATGTCAGCCTGGGTGAGACCAGTGTCTCTGAGCAAGGGACAGTCATCCTGCTCAGGAGCTGAGGAAAACTGGAAGGGCAGAAAGCCTCTGCTCAGGAGCTGAGGAAAACTGGAAGGGCAGAAAGCAGTAGAGGGAATGGGAATAGAGATTTGAAGGCTTTTTTTAAGTTTTTCCTTAACTTACTCTGGACATTTTGTATCTTAAAATCACACTCAAAAGTACATCTCTCAAACAATAAAATCTTCTGCTTTATATATTCACACACTCTCTTGGCAGTAGTTTAATTCATTGCCACTGTATAGCTGCCCATTAAATAATATAGTACCTGCAGACATTAGGGATGACTTTTCCACTGCAGCTATTTAGTCAGTAAATCTGATACATCAAAGTCCATGAAATTCAGCTGAAAGGCTCCCATTGACTTCACCAAGATTTGCATTATGCCCTTGAGCAGTTACGTGTGCAGACACACACATTCACGTGTTGGTTAAGGTATTGTTTATGAGCTGTGAGGATAACTTCTGTATAAATTAAAGACATTTTGTGCCCTCTAACTCTACTCCTGGACAGGTGAAATGATCAAGGTTTGCTGTCATTTTTGAAGTTCAGAAAAATACTGCAGTGTCTTCAAATGTCTTTCTTCAGGGAACAGCCAAGCATTCAATCAGGCCAGGAAATTCAGGGGTTTAGAACAGCCTAATGCCTATATCTGGCAGTAATCAAAGAAGAGTATTGAAAAAGGAGGAGGGGAAAAAATAGGGGTTGGGGGGAGAGAGCGAGAGCAAGGCAGGAGCAGAGGAAAGAGGAGAGGGGGGAATACGTGTGCCTACTGTGGCTTAAAGCACAATAATTTAATTATCACTATGCAATCAATAAAAAAATGTAACAGTGTGAAGGGAGCACGACAAACAGATTTGCTTTGTCTTAAATGCTATGTACTAAAGGGATGTTTCCCAAACTGAACACGATTGACTAGTAAATTAGAAGAAAAATTGATGTTATTTCAAATTTTCTGCTTACCAACAGAAAAAGACACTCATTTGCAAGAAGAAAACTGGAAAATTGCTTCTTTTTCTCTGGCAGCCACTCTTTCAGGTCATCCCAAAGAGAGGCAATAGGCATATTCTAAAGCAATAGTATGATTCAGTAAGCATCCTGGCTTAGGGAATCAAATCAGTGCAGTCACCACATTGACACGAGTGGATTTCATAGGATCAGGCCTTAGAATTTAATGTTCACTTATAAATGCAGAAAAAAATGAGAAATATAAAGCAGTATAAACCATAACACTGCACAGATGGAGTTTTACATCCTTACATAAATATGCTAAAGTTAGCAGGGAACCATGAGACAAATGAGTTCCATCCTTGCAGACACTGAAAACTCAGCCAAACTTTGTAATTGGTTCCAATGATGCAGGCAACCTGTAGGATGTCGGTTTCTATACGAATTTTAAATTAAAATGATCAAATGGTGCATAAAGTGCCATGAAACTACACTGCATTCTCATTTCTATTCCAGCCTCTTATGGGCTTGTCTATTTACAGTAGTGTTTTTACAGTTGAGGCCAAATCCTTTCTTCTGAACAAGGTAAATAAAGAAATTAAATTAAAGAATATCTAAACTCAAAACACTTTGGGATATTAGCTATGTATTCTTTTTGTTGTTAGAAAGTAATTGTTTTAAAAATAAAGTCCAAAAGTTACACAGACTATGCTATCTTTTGCCTTTTAAAAACTGAATAAACAAGACTTTCTATGTGTTCCATTTGGCTTCACTGAGAATTTATTAGCAAGCAGATATAATCTAGACAGAAGAGACTTAATCCTGGAGAAGCTTATTTATTAACACAGAATAAGTAAACATCTTAACCTGTTTGTGTTTATCTTCACTTTTATTTGATTTAGCTCCAAATTCAGAACAAAATTCTAATTCTTTCAATCTGGGGATATCCTTTCTGTCACCACAGTGCTTAACTTTTTTTCTGCTAGACTTGGTAAGTCAGCAGTCTCAAAGAAACAACGTTTTTTTTCTTCCCTCAATTCATTCTATAGCATGAATCTGAGCAAATATCCTTCAAAAAATTATATCCCAGAACACTAGCACTGCATCTGAGCTATATTAAATTGAATAAGATAGAGAAGCCATGTGTGGAAGGACCAAAAATTCAAGCCACATTTCTTTAAAAACAAAACAAAGTAACCAACCACAAAAATAATGTGATACACTGACTCATACAACCATTTTTAAAACAATTGACAGAAGATGAAAAAATTTTGTTTCCTTAGAAAATATTGGGATGCCTTGTCTCTCACATGGCAGCCTCAAATGCTGTGGAAATTAGTTTTCTCTGGAAATGCCTATCATAAATGAGATTTACTGAATATTTCTCATTAAGATGCAGTCACTAATTGTGTTGTTCACAGAAAAAATGCATGCTGTATGCATTGTGCTGAAAGGCAAGACATTCGAGTATGACTTGAAAAAGACTAGAAAAGATACAAGATGATTGAAGGATTTTTCAACCTGTTTTGGCACCACTACTCATCATTTAGCTTAGTATTTGGAAAATGCTTTCATGTGAAGAGATTTTTTTTAAATAAACTTTGCATGGAGTGAATGCTATTTTGTATTCTTACAGTTCAAAGTCCTGTTTCTAAAATAAAACCAGCATTTATTACTGAAGTTAACTGGAATTCAAAATTACAAAATAGTGGATTGGAGAATAATTGGACCATACTATGCTTGCAGCCAGGTTTCCCATTCTTGAGGTGAATTCCTTGCATGAGGGAGAATCTGTGCTGGCTACACTTTGTGAATTCTGTTTTCCTTGCATGAACAGTAAATTGAGCTCTGACCAAAATCATAGCCAGTTAAAATATAAACAAATTTGCACTGAGATGTCTTCCAACTATCTGTAACAGCTAACATTTTCAGAATTTCTTAATAGGACAAAGTTCCCAAAATTTAAGGCTTCATATAGAGATTTCACTTTGTATCTGCAAATAAACAAAGTCTGGGACATATTTGTAAGGAAAATATATATGTAGATTAGAGTGGTAAAAATTCTTTTCCACATTTCCGTAAACAGTTTGAATAACTCTCCACAGGAAGAGGATCTTAAAACCTTCCTGATGATGCTAAGTTATTCCTTTGCATGACAAGTTTCTATAGTGAATCTGAAATGGAATAAATAGGGTCTTTACCACACAAAGAAAATATATGCATTTTCAAGTGCATATGTAAGTCAACTTCTTTTGTAACAGATGCAGCACAGGTACATCTAGATGAAAGGCCTCTGTTTTTTCAAAAGAGCATTTATTTCTGACTAGTGGCATGCTGATTATACTTATACACTGAACATCTATCTATATCTAAAAGCAGAAAATAAGGATAATAGCTGTGATATTTTGATGGAAAATAGTATGTATCTTGATTTATTTGTATGGTAGTATTCTGAATTTATGGTATTAAGAGAGGCTGTAGGCAGAAATGAAAAGCCAGCTGTGATAGTTTATCTCCAGGGACAGTAGCCAAGGTCCTTAGGAGTGTGAACTGGTCTTTTGAAGTTCCCAAGCTATATGTCACTAGCCCAAACAACAGGCCTTTTTTTCCAAGGTCAGTAACCAAGATCAAAAATATTCAGTGCTGCTAGAAGTCATGATTTGCAGGGGAAAAGGTGCTCAAAAGGTGCTGAAACACAGGGTAAGTATGCTTATTCTCTCTGTCAGGGGTTATCCTCAGAATTTGATTAACCTTCAATTTGAATGGAAAGTGTGCAAGTATGAACTAAAATATTGTTTTCTTTTGCCTGTGAGACCAAGTTCTTGTCAAATGCAGAAGAATGACAGAAGTTTCTAAGACCTGTTAGAAAAGCATATCCAAGCATGCTCTTGTGTCCCTCCAGAAACATTCAAGCTGATCCTGTGATGACCCTCCTGGCCACTGCAGGAAAGTGTTAGTGTCAGGTAATGACCATAAAAGGGTTTCTCTGGATATATTCAAAATACTTTCATACTATATAACCTGAATTCTATGGCCTAATAAAACTATAGAGTTTTGTTGGTAATTGACTTTGAGTATATGAACAATTATGTCTCCTTTGGTCTGTACACAAAGAATATAAGAAATCATCTTGGATGAAAGAGGTAGCTGTTGTGGCTGGTGGAGGTACACATATTGGTTAAATAGATGGAAACCTTTGGAACACTGCAAGCAATTCCTGACCTATGCTAAGTACTTTTGCCACAGAGGCTAAAGCACCTCATGGAAGTCTCACTAGCAGACATTCAAGAACAATTAATCAGGTAGAAGTTCAGAAGAAGCAGAGAGCAGTAGCTGTGGCAGCCCAGGCCTTCAAGCTACTCGACTTATACAGCTTTCTGTTTAACTGATCCATCCAAGAGAAAGAAGATGTTTCCTTTATGTCTTCATGAATTTGGCTGTACATCCCTCTGCCCTTCAGGTACTTTTTTGCATGTCCTGAAATGTGAGGAAGAGCTTTCTGCCATCTTTGATAGTGCCCAGTAATTTATGTTGTCTAGCATTACTGGAATTAAATTGGAATGTGTCATATGTTCCCCTGGGAAGGACCTTAACTCACTGCTGCACTCTGAGCTGCTGCTCCTCCAGGCAAACCATGTTCCCCTGGTGCAGCCATTCCTCCCAGGGGCTGTCCAAGGCCCTGGGAGTGAGAGGCAGGAGATAATATAAATCACTGACAGCTGCTGGGCTTTCTCACTGCTGAGACCTGTGTCAGACAGCGCCGTGACGGATGGGGGAATCTATCCAGCAGGAGCTTTCATCCTTCAGGACCCAGACAGGAGTCCTCCAGGCCAGACTCATGGCTGAAGCCTCTGACAGCAGCAGTGGAGCCAGGTGATAAAGCTGCTCCCATTAGCTTGTGAGTAGCTCTGGTTTGCATTATTTCAGCCTTCTGCATAAGGAAAATCCCTGTGGGAAGATGAGGGAGAGCGTGCAGCTGCAGCTTATGCTTTCCATTTTGTCAATTCCCAGTCCCTGTGTGAGGCCCTACACAGCTATGACTGCCAGGACAAATTAGAAGAGGCAAGAGGTGACCTCAGAGGAGGTGTTGGGTCTGTCTGACTCTGCCCATCCAGCTTTCATAAAGCATGTAGGCAAGCAGTGTTCCCAAGTATCTGGAACCAAACTGAACAAAATGGGGGAAAATGTATTATGGGGAACAATTATGTGCTACTTGAGGATTGGATTAGATGACCTAATGGGAATTTTCCATTTGTGATTTCTTTGATTCTTTGATTTACATTTTCAAATGCTTTGGTCTCTGAGGGAGAACAGTGAAAAGGAGTGGACATGATCAAATAATTAGTAACACTGCTCTTTTAACTTTTAGTGGAACATTTTTCAGTTAGTTTGCCAGATATGTAAAAAATGACACAGAACTATGTATTTTGTATAGTGAAATATTAATGCTGGCTGGGAATGCCAGGCTGATGTTGGAACTAAGTAAAAAAGTGTGTACTTGACTGTGCCAGTGAAAACCAAGATGACAGGCTTTATTTTAATTTAATAAAATCTGAAGGTAGTGCTGTGGAAATCTGGCCAAGGCTGTCTGGCAGGCTGCCTTGAAGGGAGTCATTGATAGTCCCCTTCCTTTTTACTTTATTAAGTTCACCATTTTCCTCCATTTAACATAAAAAAAGTAATTTCCCAAATAGCAGGATTCCTTAGTTGTTTTATCTTGCTCATCTAGCATCCACATTTAGTAAAGCATTTCATTGAAATTAGGTTGCCTAAAACTCGCAGCATGATCAATCTGCATTTTACTGAGATTTCTTTTGTAAATTCAATATGATGCTGAAAGTCAGAAGCACCATTTACATACATTCCACTATGGAGAGGTGAATGGAGAGTAGTAAATACTCTTGAGACCTTGAGGGGACATTCATAAAAATGCAGGGTTGAAGATTTCTTTTTCCTTTTTATTCTGTAATATTGTAGGGACAGAAGACTATCTATCAAACTGAAGGGTGGATTAAGAACCATTTGTTGCAAACCAGTCTTCTAATCAGCTACTCAATAAATATCCCTTTTTAGCTATTAAATCAGCAGTACAAATCAGCAGGAATATTAATCCAGAATAATCAAGGCCAGACTAAATAGGTTTTAGTGCTCTGACCCTCTTTGTTTTATTTCACCTGACAAAAGACTTATGGCACCTTCCCACCCAGGATGCTGGTGCTACTCATAATCTTGTCTCAGAGAGTTACAGCTTCCTGTGACTCTCAGCCCTATTACAGATTTATTTTCTCTAAGTAGGCATTTTCTAATCTACCTCATGCCCATAACATTCACCCCAATACCTCCTGTATTACGTTTCCCATCCTAGAATCCATGTGTTCCTTCTGAGATTCCAGATAGGAGCATTGTTTCCCTTAAGGAAAGTCATATGAGTGTGCCTTAAAAAGTCCTCCTCTGTTTCCAAATACTTTATTGTAGAAAGTCTAATGAACCATATAGACAGCTAAATATTTGGACAAGACATATGCCTAAACTTGTTTCACAGACCCTTATATCATCCCATCATGCTTTTTCTTTAATGTCTTTTGACAAATCCACCCTCACAAGGCAGCATCCAAATGCCTTATACTTATCTGATCCCTGAGGAAAGTGATTAATTGTGGTCCTCATTCAAGTGGGCTCTGTTGGTTGGAAAGTTTATTGTTGCACAAAAACATGAAAAAGAAAGCGCAATGACATTTGCAAAGTCTGTGGACAATTCCTAGCAACAGATTAGGAGGAAGCAAGCCTGCACTCTGCAGCCCAGAGTATTGCTCCAGTCATTTGTTTGGCAGCTGTAGTAAATTGAGTAACTGGAAAGACTGAATCAATTTGTTCATTCTGTGAATTCATTAAGCCTCAGAAGACAGCCTGTGGGCAGGGTCCTTAGTCCTGTGAGGTTTGATATGTTTATTCATACTAATGGATTCACCAATGGCGAGCAATTTTACCACTCATTGTAATTGTTCTTTGCAATAAAAAATAATGTGCTTCCTCAGATCTTTCACTTTGTTTCAGTTAGCCAGAATGTGTGAATTTAATAACCATTTACAACATTGATTCCAATCTGGATGAAAACCCTTACAACCAAAATTGAGCCATTGTGTGGCATTATCTCTCTGACATCAGGATACATGCTGTATTGAGACTTGCAATGCTTCACAGCCAACATTATGGGATGACACAACTAAAATTGAATAAGGAACAGACTTCTTGTAATTAAATTGCAGCTATCAGTGTGAATACCATCTATCTAATACACAGCACACAAAGTAAATGGAAGCATGCAAACGTGTTTGTAATGTTTACAGCAAACCAATTAAGTCTTCAGGTTCCCTATCAGCAGCAATATCACTCATCTGTTCAAGCCATCAGCAACTTCCTTTGGTGTTCTGTATTCTGACTGCACACAAGAGAGAACTCTCTATCTGCTTTTGCCCATATCATCTAGCAGCAAATTATTCCAAAGATAAATTATTTCTTTCATATCTAAACTTTAATTATTTTGCTTTCCAGTAATTTTAAGAAAATCGACCCTTAGTCAGTATAAATTGTCATAACTTTGCTGATGTCAGTAACAATTCTTAGTATCTGAGAACTTGGCCCAAGGCCACCACTTTTAAATTACAAGTTTAGACAAATTGGAACCACAGTTCAAGAACAGATAAGAAAAGACTAAACTTAATAAAGTGAAAACAACATGTTTCATATACATTAGGGTTTGAACATTATACAGTTCATTAGTAGCAACAAAGTTCTACAGATCCTCCATCACTATGGTCAAAATCCAGGGCAAGTAAAAAGCAAAATATTTTGTACTATAATGAGAGAATTATGGTAATTGTCTACTTCTGTTCTTCCCCACAATTGAATAAAAAGTACTACTACGGGAAGCCCGATGAAAGAGGCCAAATTAATATAAATTACTATCTTCAAATACTTGTAAGATCTGGGTATGAAATATCAGGATGAAACTAAAAAGCAAATAGATACAACTGTTGATAATGCTTGAGTACTTGACTACCCAAGCTGAAAGGATTGTTTTTGCTTTGTGGATTTGTGAGAAGTCAAGGTAGGTATTTTGTACACCCTGACTGTGAAAAAAAAAATACATAGTGAGGTGTAACATTCTGACTGTCATACATTTACTGTGAGAAGCAGTAGTTTTTTTTAACTGAAATCTTCAAAACCTGATACTTTCACCTTGAAATAAAAATAAAATTATTGAATTCTGGTACTTAGAAAAGTTTTAAATAGCTGAACTATGGGATGTGGAAACCAGACCTTCAACTATTTCAATCAATGCTAAGATGTGTTAAAAGCAACCACATTTATCCAAGGCAAAGCAAGAACCTTGATGAAATTTCCACACACTTAATGAAAAAATTTCTAGACTCACCTTTCAATTTGTGTCATGCAACTGAATACCCATATATATTGTAGATATCCACTTCAACTATTCCACTTATTTAGTGGTTAGCCTCGATGAAGGAAATGAGCTACCTGATTATTTTTGTTTTCCTTTTGCACTTTGATCCTATTTCAAACTGAACCCTAATACGGAATGATTTTTCAGCACTGTTGATCTCCACATTATCTATGATAAATTTATTTCAAAATGTGAAATTTATAAAAATTAGAACTTAGTAATTAAACTACTGGAATTATTTTCTTTAAAAAAACCTTGTAGGTTTGACTGCAATAAAATAACTAGGATATTTTTCAGATATGCTATGGATTGTACATTTCAGGAAATGGATCTGTCAAGAGATTATGTTGCTTCTTCCTCCAATGTAAAATTTTTTGGTTTATCCATTGTTAAAAATTTTTTTTTGCAAAAGCATACTGTAGTGGTGAATACTTAGAGGATGACAGCTGAAGAGGGAGACCCTCTAAAAATGTTAGTCACAAGGAATTTTATTTTACACAATTAAATTAATGTGGATCAAGCTAAACAGTTTGGAAAACAACATTAAATTGCCCAATGCATCAATAAATAACTGGCTTTCTAGTGCACAGAAAATTTAACTGATATACTCATGGAAAATTCCAGTCATATCAGAATATTCAGAAGATTTTCATAAGAATGAGTAGTTAATCTGAGAATAACAGAAAAATGGAAGCATTTAGTCCTTCACATCTGCTGTTTTCCTTTATTATTTCCTGCATTTAGAAATAATTGTATTTATTTCTCTATATACCCAATAAGGAGTCTGCTCATTTCTCCCATCCTTACTTCACTACCCCATATGTCATCAAAGCCAATTTGACTCTGAGACTGGGAATATTCATGATGAAAAATGGGAATCTTCTATAAATTTCTTTAAAGGTTTTGATTTTTTAAAATGCTGTGTATATTATTTCAACTCACTACAAAAAGTTCTACATTAATCATAAGCTTCAATCTTTGATAAACATTATGTTTTAATGAACTAATAAGAATGTTTGAGTTATGGATAGAGCACAAAGGATGTGACATGTATCTAGTGGTTGCTATTGTGGCATGTTTCAAAGTGTTTCCTGTAAAATATAAGAACTGTGATGTAAACTGCCGTGCCTGAGGAGCCTTATTAAACTCAAATTATTCAAAAGCATATCTCTGATGGGTCTGGTTTAGATGCTTTAGACAATACAGCAATAGGAGCACCAGGATGTGCTGCAGTGGGAATGCATTAGTCCATGTTAATGTGTGGCCTTCAGCTGCAATAGCTCTGTTGTCCTGCTAGTGAGGAATCTGCTCCTGAACAGAAGCAGAGGCAGACCTCTTGTTGTAGTCCAGGCTAAGGAAAGCTTCACCAGACTCCAATACCATTCCCAGCTATCCTCACTATGAGTTTGATTTTACTTAGAACCTGTATAAATTTACAGTTATCCATATGGAACAAGCATCACTGAGAAAAATGGGCAATTCCACTCTTGTGTTATCTTTGGATATGCTAAACCAATTTTCCAGCTGGTGCAAGTTAAGTTATGGCAGTTATATTAAATGATGCCAATATACACTAATTTAGAATGAGTTCCTTCATCATTAACATGGGTATTTTAGGAAACCAATTTAGAACCATACATTATGTAGACTCTCTTCTCTACTTATCATCTCCCATCTGATATTTGATTAGTATATTGATTTCCTCTTATTAAAAAAAAGAAGATCAACCCACTCACCTCCTTTTACCCTCAACATCCTCCAGATGCAGAATGCCACCTGGATTATCAAATTTATTAATTGGTAATAAACACATTGATCTTCTTTGTCTTTCTGCAAGTTGTAATTTCTCTATCCTTCCTTTTTTTTTTTTTTTTCCCACAGGAATTTTTAGAGTATTGGCTCCTCTCTACTACTGACACCATTCTTGTGAGTTCATTCTTTAAAGACTTGTCTACAGTTTTTTCAGTATTAATACTTCAAAGTGTCTTCCCAGCATGCAGCAATGCATAAGTGCTCATGGTGATGTAAGCAAAAGTCTCCATGGTTGCTGAAGAGCTAAAATAAACAGGTCAATGGAGTAGATATGATCCATCCATAAACATTATGGAACACATCTGAAAGGGCAGGATTAGTCTAAAATAGAATGTCTGGGACATATCTCAAGGCAGCTGCATTGATGAATTGTTCTGTGGATGGGTTTACTTGGTTGGAAGAGATGTTATGTTACACATCAGCCAGGTGATACTAACTGATTATGATGGCATCAGAAGAAATTGCTGGAAATTTTCTTTATTACAAAAATCCCACACAACTCTGTAAAACCAAGGTCCAAGGCAAAGAATGAAATTTACACACCCCATTAGAAAGACACTCTATACACAAAACACCCAATATTTCAAAATGTTATGCTTTCAATGCTGATCATCATGATTAAACATCCATATCTCTGTAGCACCTAGAGATCAGTTGGGTTACAATTGTAGTTGTGGTACAAAGTGACAGTCCCTTGACAAAGATCTAAACCAAGAGCTGTTTCATAGCGATTTCTGAGATTTTATAATGTGCTTTCACTATGCATGGGAACTGAGATCAAGAGACTGGCACTACAACAAAATGCCCACTGGTCATGTCTGGAATTACAGCAGGGAATGTGGGGATCCTGGATGGGGTGGTGTTATTGCCATACACTTCACCAGTATGGTGATCCTCTGACCCTAGCTATGGTCTTGTATTGACAGAATGATGTTCCATCCATCTTTTCCACTTTCTGCAGCTGTTCACAAAAATCAACTTATTTAAACATTCTGACATTTTTGAAATGGCATACTTTTGTAAAATTTAAGCATTGCAGCTGAATTTATTAGAGTGGTAAATGAAAAAAAAAAAAATCACCCCCAAAACAAATACTAACACAAAACAACAGCAAAATAATCTAACATATGGAAAGGACTTACCATGAAGTACCTTTGGAATTAAGTAATTAAGTTGCACGAGATGGCAGACACCTTATAGTCACTGAAAGAGAAAAGTCTTTTTTCCCCTTTCCTGTCTTCTACTGGGAGCTGCCCTGGTTTGTGGTGGCTGTGGTGCTCACCAGGCCCTTCAGAATGAGGTCACTAACCTCAGTGAAATGCAGATCACTAACTTGATGGAAATGTGCCTGTTTGTCCTTTACTGGAATGCCAAGTATCCAAATGGAGTCACTGCAGGAAAGGGTTAGAGAAATGCCATGGAGGAGTGTGGAAGAGGAAAACTGGAGGGGACAGCACACTCCTGTTTCAGTGACAGAGAGTTATTTAGGATATCTTGGGCAGCTTGTCCCATATCTGAGGTCACTGTGGTTTCCACAAGCAGACTCTTATGCAAGGCATTTTTACATAGAACTGCTAATGGTGTATGTGCTTTCCTTGGTTTGGTAAGAACTTCAGATGATAAAATTTACCTATTTAAATATCTCAGCACTTGGATCTGTAGTTTATTACTTGAAAAGATTATCAGGGAAAGCTACAAGACAGATCTAAGGCCAGAGAGGCAGCTGGTGTAACACAATATAGTATTGCTTCTGATCCAGAGCACATAAAATAAAGACATACGAGTTCAGCAAAATGAACAAAATGAAGATGCTTGAATCTCAAAATGGTTTTTATGGAAGTATTTCATGAGAAATTAATGTACAGGTTCATTAACTTCTGGAAGGGAATAAAAGTCAGATAGATGTGTTTCCCTTCATCCCTCAGAATAATTTTGAACAAAGGATAAAGCCACCATGGCACACAAAAGGTGGCTTAGGTTTAGTTTCCCTTTATAAAGGTCTCTCACATGATTTCCGGTTGTGGTTTAGCCCGGCAGGCAGCTAAAAACCATACAGGAATAAAAGTACAATTTGGGTTGAGATAAAGATGGTTTAAAAGGAGACAAAAGAAAGTAGTAGAACAATAATAACAGAAATAATAGAAATTGAAACAGAATATACAAAACAACTTGTTGCCCAATGCAATTTTTCACACCTCCTAACCCATGCCGAGACAGTTCCTGAGCAAAGGCTTCTGGACAGCTTAGCCCCTGATTTATAAACTGAGTGTGTGTTACATGGTATAGAAAATAGCTTTGGTCAGCTGAGTCAGCTGTCCCAGCTGTGTCCCTTCCCAGCTTCTCAGAACCCCCAGCCTGCTTGCTGGAGGGATGGTCAGAGGAAAGGAAAAGTCCTTAGTAAAGGATGACTAAATCATCCCTGTGTTATCAACACTATAACATCCTAACATCCTATAACACTTCCCATCCTAAATCCAAGCTACAGCACTGTAAGAGCTGCTAAGAAGAGAATTAATTCTATCCCAACTGAAACCAGGACAAAAGTAAAGGTACAGCAGTGAGCCTTTGGGAAGATTAGGGAGGGAACTGATCTCTTCTCAGCAGACACCACTGATATCTTCTCTGTGGTGACCAGTGACAGGACTTGAGGAATGGCCTGAGGCTGTGTCAGGAAAGGTTTGGGCTGGACATTAGTAAAAGGTTCTTCACCTGGAGCATGGTTGGGCTCTGGAACAGGCTGCCCAGGGAAGTGGTCATGGCACCAAGCCTACCAGAGTTCAAGGAGAATTTGAACAATGCTCTCAGGCACATGGTGTGGTTCTCTGTGCTGGGCCAGGAATTGAACTCGATGATCCTTATGGGTCCCTTCCAACCTGAGATATATTCTATGGTTCTGTGATCCTTGTGAGTCCCTTCCAACTCAGGACATTCTATGACTCTAAGATTCTATATTTTTTCTATGTACAAAATCAAATCATTCAAAATTGTGACTTTTCCAAATATAAATACCTCTCTTTTTTCTTTTTTTTTTTTTTTTCTTATACTGAAGCTAAACTTTTCAGTAACAACACATCTGAACTTAGACTTAAACTGCCATGGGAGTATGGAAAAATATACATACACCAAGAGAGAGACAAAAAGTTGTTGTTCATCTTCTCTCGAGTCCTACTTCAGGAAACATCTATAACTTGGGAAAAAAAAATTCAATATTTAAATCCCATTGAAGTCAATGGAACCCTTCAGCCTATAGGAAGTGCTTTTGTAAACAAGGAAATGTTTTTCCTCTATTTTCCTGAGGACAGCAAATTTGGCAGAGTCACTATGTCATGTTATTTAATTTGAACAGAAAGATTACTCTCTTTGTTATAAAGGCTATACTCTTTGGCAATATGACATTACAATGTGAATTAAGCATGTGCTTAATGGCTTTCCTAAACAGCACTTACTCCTGAGAGAGAGTCAATATGATTTCCCATTTGTGATACGAGATGCCAACCTGAACTGCAGATTTGGCCTCCAGGTTGGATATCAGGTTTGAGCAAATTTGGGATGAAAACCTTTGCAGATTTTAAAAGTCCATGATGTCATTTTTCATAGCAGATTAACAACAAACATCATGGCACAGAGGAACGAGATTGCTGAACAGGAAAGAGGTAAATGTTTAGGTTGAATGAAAGAGGGTAAGGTAGGTGATGTGATAGTATTGTCTCAGTACAAGAGACTTTAGAGATTAGTTAAAGAGGACAAGTATCAGATCCTAGAAGATCACAAATTAAAATTTAAATAGTGAGGAAATTCTAGAAATGAAAACATCAATGAAATGAGATGCACAGCACTTCAGATATATACATTTACATTCTCAGAGGCAGCAGACAGAAAAGAAAACTTCTGTGTTTTAACCCCAACTCTCTTACTATGAGAAGATCATCATGTGAAATTGTGGTATTTTTCCCCCTGGGATTCAAGCAGATGAGATTTTAGTTTCCAGAGTATTTACACAGAATATTCCTTAATGTATTTGTTCTGAATTAAAGAATTAAATTGCATGTGCTGTCTCATTGCACGAGATAATTCACTGATGTAAACATTCAATATAGTTTTTTATTCATTCTCAACAAATTTGGTTTCAGTCTTGATTATGGGTAGTATTTCTAGCGTTTGATATCATCTTCGCTATTCCAAAAACAAATTCCATAAGTGTCCCTAAAATTTAAGCTATGATTTCACTTAGTAAATTATGAAAACATCTCTGTTGCCACTTGCAGATAGACACATACATATGCACACACATATATACAAAGAAGTACTGCAAAAAAAAAAAAATATATTTCACATCAGTGGTGCATGGAAATCAGATATTTTTAGCAGAGTGAACCTTTCTGCAATGCAGAACCCTTATTCTGCTCTTTTTATAATAATCATAGGTTCTTCAGCTGATAACAGAAATGTAAGAAATTCCAAAGATTCATGAACTGCTGATCAAACCATAATTTACCTTCAAAAATTACTGTGACTGATGGTTGCATGTCTGTCAACCTGGAATTCTTCTTTTTCTAACACCTCCAAGCCCAGTGCTCTTGCTAATAATCTTAAGATTCTTTGCCTTTCTTCGATCCAAACCTCTTGTTCCACATTGATCTACAAGACAGTATTTATTAGCACGTTTGCATCTGCAGCAGTGCGTCAGCAGAAATCTCTCTGTCACTAGAGGGCAGCCAGCATCTTCTGGAGAGCCAAGAGAGCTCGTCATGGAAATCAAGTTCTGACAGCAGTCGCAGAGGACGTGATTCTGGATCAGTGGGCTGTGTCTCAGCTGTACTAATTTTCAATAGAAGTAATTAGCAGCATTCCGGGATTTTATCTGGGGATCAAATTATGGTTGGCTGGCTCTTTCAAAGGCAGGATATGAAGACTTGTGAGTGTGGACTTACCAATGACTTGAAGAAACAAAATTTGGACATTAATGGTGCTACTGAGCCAAAAACCCCTCCTGCATTTTCGAGGGAAGGGAATTTCAGAACAGGTTGGTGGAATGGGAGCATTAAATGTGGTCAGAATATTCCTGGAAGCCCAATCCCACTTTATGTCTTCTACACAATGGACAAATAGAGAATGGTGTGTTTGCTGTGTGTGCTGCTGAGTGCCTTTTGCTGACCATAAATTGGTACAAGCTGGTAAATGAGACAGAGAAGTGATCAAGTTCAGCTCTGAAACTCTCACACCCTCTCTGGTATCTGGCATGATGACAGAGGTTCATCTTGCCCTTCCCTGGGGAACTGATTGGCACCCAAGTACTCAGCCCTTCCTCTTGCCCAAAGCTGACTGCAGTCAGCTCCTGCAGTTTGACCCAACAAAAAACCCTCAAAACTAGGAGAGGACTCTCATGGCCTCCTTAATTCTTTTCAAACTGTACATTTCCTTCAGTGTATCTGTACAAAACAATCCCCAGTTATTCATGCTCCTGACATCAATATATAAACAAGGATGAAAAAAAAGCTGCTTAGTTAGAAACTTATACTTACAGCTCTCTTGCTTTGCACTACTGACAATTTTTTTTTACATTACAATCATATTGCAAGGTATTAAATAGTTTTACTGTGATATGCTGTGCCAGGCTGCTCACACTCCATCCCAGATGCACAAGTATGTGCATGAACAACAGAGTACTTGACAAGAAAAATGTTGATACATGCCTGCACATCAGAGACCTAAATTAAGTCTGTGTCACATCAGAATCAGGCTTGGCTGGTCTGAAAATCAACTTTAAACTTTCATTAAGATAAACTTCTGAAAATCTAAAATATACATCACCTTTTTACACTTAGCAATAAGCAAGGCTTGAAATTTTACATTTTGTGAAATAAGGACTAAATATATTTAAAATTAGTAAAGCATGCTGAAGTGAAAGGAGAATATCAGCATATCACATACACATAAGTATGTAAGTCAAGTCTTGGCAAAGAGGATGATCCCTTGTGTTGTTTTTCCTTTTCCATGAAGACAAACTAATAGAGTATATCATACTAAAAATGAACACATGATAAAATGGTTGGACAAGTGTAGGGTGTGATTCAACAATTTCAGAGAAAGAAATAGTATTTGCTTTTGTATTCTTGCCAGTGAGATTAGTCAGGAACTAATCAGCATTTCACCTGGGTGGCAATGGGGAGGGAGATGTGATTTTGCACCCTGCTCACATCTGCATTTCCTGCTCTTGATATGAATCTATCCAGAGACAGAGCCATAGCCAGTGTTCAGGCACCTCTACAGTTCTCTAGAGCACTGGAAGCATAAAGGTTTCAACACTAGAAATAAGAACAATTTTCCTTGTGTAGGAGAATACAAGCTCCACCAAGACCTTGACTCCCCAGTTTGAGTTCCAAGCCTCCCCTCCAGAGGCAGCCCTGGCTCCAAAGGGAAGCCTTTTCTTCCCTCTGTGTGCTCCAGAGCAGCCAGGAGGAAGGTACAAGCTTCCTTGGGGCCTTTTTGTGATAACCTCATATCTCACCATATCTGCACCATCAACTTTCTCCTGGGAATAGGGTGGCAGGGAAGAAGTCCCAGCACTTTTCTACTTTTCTTCTCTACTACCCATGCACACTTTTCTACTTTTAGGAGGGACAGAGCTCTTCTCTTTTACCCAGCAGAGCTCCTTTATGCCAAACCCTGACGTTAATTCCTGACACACTTCAAAGTCCTGGAGAAGAGCAGAGGAATACTTCTATGCCAATAACCAGTAATTCAAAGGAAGAGTTATTTCAGTTGCTTGGAGAATACTGCAGGAGTGAAGGGTGAAGTCCTACTGCCTTAAAAGAAAAGCACAAAGAAAGCACTTGATAAATAATTTAACTGACAAGAATGTGAAAGAAATTTTCATATATTTGTCTGTAGTGCTATGAAATGGGTTCCAGCATTGAAAGGTTCCTGATCAGTGAAAAATATCTCTCTTTGGGAGCAAGAAGAGAAGGTTTCACATTTAGTTTTCCCATTGCAGGAAAACAAGCCTTTTTAGGTTCCATGGCATAATATGATGTGTATTTTTTTTTAAATTAACATATTATTTTAGCATTTTTTTATTATTCTAGATTTTCACATGTGTCTTTTCATACACTGAAAACTCAGGACTTGATACATAATATAAGAGCATGAAAAAGCATGCTTGAGGTTTTTATTTTTTAATGTGAATCAAGTCTCACATGTAATGATAAAAAGTAGGGTAAGGAAGTTATTGCATTTTCTATCCAACTGTCAATAAAAAATTGAGAGAGTTTTATTGTATCTATAATAAGGAAATGGAAGCAATTCACAGTAATTTCTGTATGAAATCTTTACTTCTCTTTTTTTTTTTTATTTCAGTGCTGTATAGATTAAATGAAACACAAACAAATATTTCAAATAGGTATTTCAAGATGCTTAATAACATTTCATTGTCTTCTAATAGAAAAATGTGCTTAAAAACAGATTTCAAAGTGAAGTAGCAACTAATGTGTGTTTTATTACATCATCATAATGACTTCTTAGTTTATATTTAATCCTTCCACTCAACCAATAAAATAATTCAAGCAAAGAAAAATCCTTCAATAGGAGCCTCTATTGGTTTCAAAACCACATGAGCCTCTAGACTGGCACCAAAATATGAGTTCGAGGCTTATGATAAATTCAAAAATCAATGAAGTATATTTTAAAGGCCTTTCATAAAATTTAATTTACATGTGTATTAGAGATGGGCAAAGGCTTTCCAAAAACACTTTGGGCAGCTCAAAAATACATTCATTCCTACTTGCCTGTTATGTAAATGAACCATCCTATATATTTTTACTAATTGTAGACTAGATGCAGCTGTATATATATAAAAAGGTATATTTTTATCTTTTTCCTGTCCCAGGGACATTATCAAATTGTTTGTGAATGCTTTCCTCTCTTGATGGAGATAGAAGAAGAATAATACCATAAACTACATTAATATTTGTGCTAAATATTTGCAAGTTGGTTCACTGTGGGACGAAGTGTGTAATAGCTGCCCTTGAAAATACTGATTTTATTTTAAGGTGACAAGCTTTAGTGATTGATGTAAGATTTTAAGTTGAAACATGCATGGACATAGACTCAAGATCTTTGGGGTTTTGTTTAGTTTCAAATAGTAAAATTATTTTTTCTTTTAACATGACCAGGGACTGAAGTGCACTTAAGTTGAAAACAAGATTTGGCTTTTTTCTTTTTTCTTTTAAACTAACATTCAATTATATTTACACATAAATGTGTTTAGAGGCACTGTTGGTACAACTACAATAGGAATTCAGACTTCTGAGACAGAATAAACAAAATTTCACATAAAGGACAAAGATAGCATGATGCTGGCTTAGCTCAGTGGGTTTTGAAATGTGTCCTAAAATGCAGTGCTTGAGTTTGGGTCAGTTAAAAGAAAAAATGTTGTTATTAATATATTCCTGATAAAAACTAATATTGCTCTTGGCAATCAAAGAATAAAAGGTATTAGTTCACAAAAAAAGTCTTTAATATGAAAGTCTGTTCTATGAACTTCATATTCTTGTATGATCCTAACTTTAAAAGAAATTTTAAAGATCTTTGTCAAGTGAGATGTTGCACTTACTCTCACATACTACAAATAGCTGTACAGCCAAATAAACATCACACTGCACTACCATATAGATTTCTTCTGTTTTCCAAGTGGTCAGCGTTTTGTGCTAGCATTAATAGTTATTACGGATTTAAATGGACGCTCTCTGTCTGTAACTGATCGACAAGATCAATAATTTTAAGATCAAATACTAACAGCAGTCTGTTTTTTTCTTTAATCACTGTCTTTTTGTTTTATACCCATGCCTACAGCAAGATTCTGTTTTCTGTATGTAGACAGAGCTTCCTGCTGTGTGCTGTCGAAAGAATGAGAAGACAAGATGGAGAATCAATTTAAGAAAAAAGCTTTAGTTGACAAAGCTTTGCTGTAGATCAATGGAGTCTAGCTAGTTAAAATATCTTTGGGAGCAGAGATTTTACAATCACGAGCTTGGGCATAATCAGTTTAGCTTTCTCTATTCCATTCATACAGTATTTTGCCAGATAAAAAAAAAAAAAGTATGCAAATACTGGACAGTTGAATGCCTTTTGGCTTTGCTGTGGAACAATAAAAGCAGCTTTAAAATATATTTCCTTGATATACAGAAAATCTAGTCCTTTATTAAACTTGTTATTTTAAAAGAGACTATTTACTTGAGAATGATCTTTGTTACAGCAGAGCAGGCAACAGTTTACCCATGGAGAGATGGAATAGCATCCAATTCACAGCCTGGTACTTGGGGGACCTTTTTTTCATTGACTCACTTAGTCTTTTATCACTTATTTGTTCAAACAGGTTTCATAGCAAACACACGATGTGTACAAACTGATATAAAGCACAACCCTTCCCTAGCAGATTTATCCTTATATCAGAAACTTGCTTAATGGTGTTTCAATAAATTTGCATACCAACAGTAATCAGTTGTTCCAAAATTCCTAATGACATGGAATGAAAATATTATGTAACTTTTTTGCTTAAATACACATTTAGGATGGTTTAGAAACAATCCAATCACTTTCATGTATGCTGCAAAACCAATCAGGACAATATTCCCAGGCACATGGTGTGACTCCTGGGTATGCCCTACACAGGGCTAAGTGTTGGTCCCTTCCAACTCAGCATATTCTGTGGTTCCTCATTGAAAAAAAAAAAAAATCACAAAATGTTTCAGCTATATCACCAAAAGAAAAAAATGTGCACTTAAATTACTTAGAAACAAATCAACCCCGCAGCTGGTTTGAAAAATGACTGGTCTGGTACAGTGCTTACTGAACTTTCACGTAAGTGCATGGTAGGCACCAAGCCCTTTACAATGAAAATGTCTTTCTTAGATCCTTGGGAATTATGTCTGGATTAAAATATTGCCTTTACATTTTATCTGTGGAGAAATTTGTGTTTCAAAGTACGACATTTTCAAAAAGGGAGCAAAAGAAATGGATTTCTAAGACATCAGAAAAGAAAATAATGTATTTTATGGATAAAAGCCTTACAAAATTCTGGACAAGATTTCCAAAAGTAACTGGTAATTTAAAGACTATTCATTGTGGGGTAAAAAAGAAGAGATTATTTAAAGGGGTCCATGAAAGGAAGATGAGACTTTTCCTCTTCTGAAAATCAATCTTTTAACAGACATTTTTTGAAAGTTGGGTCTCTAAAATTTCTGATCCCTTCCACAACCTTGTCTCTAAAATTGCAAATTCCTTCCACAGCCTTGTCTAGCAGCTAGCATTAATCACAGCAGACTGTATCCCATTGGTCTCTGAGTCTGCTACAGAGTTTACTGCATCTGTGGGAATTTTGTCTTTTGAATGAAAAAGGATTCTGTGGGCTCCTAAATACTGGGTTTCTGGTATAATGTATTACTTCAGACTCAGTTCTGTTTCAGTAAATATGAGAACATTGATAGTTAAAAGGCCTCTGCATTTAAAGTGAGCATCTACAGCTCCACTGAAACGGCAATTAAAATTTTAGGAGGATGTCAAAACAGGGGAAGTATAAATATTTATATAGAAAATATTTTCCCTATTTCCACGAGTTATTTCACTTCAGTAATGTCAATATGTAAAACCAAACTGCTGTGATTGAAAGGGCCAGAATATGCCTACATTTATGTCTATAGATTTGTACATATGCCTGCTAAAGTTACAGGTTATTCTTAACTTTTTATGCCCTTAGAATGATCATGACTCACCTGGAGTTCTCAGTACCTACTTCATCTCAAACCTATACAGCTTGGAGCAAACTAAAACAGAGCACTGAGATGTCATGCAAACACATTTTGTTGGCACCCAGGAATGCCTGCAACTATATCATTTTATACTGGCAAATTATTAAACCATTCTGCCTTCCTGCATCAGCTTAATTTGGATCAACCAGACAACTTAATTGTCACAAATCTCCTTGGACAAACATGTGTTAGATCCAAGAAAAATCATTTATCTGTACAAAATATGGCCTTTTTTTATATATAATGCTGGACATAAAGGAGAAAGAATCAAGCTCACTTGCACTAGGTTTTATTATTGAAAACACAACTGTGATTCTGCTTCTAGATGGGTGTTAGATCTTTACTCATTTTAATACTGAATGCAAATGTGACACCATAAGGGAAACATCTGGGTTTCCTCCTTCTACAGGAAGGTCTCACTGAGTGCACATTTACAGAACTGCACATGAATGAAATAGGTATTATGAACAATATTTCTCTTATGACATGAAACCTAACAGTGAAAAGGATTGTGTACAAAATGTTATTAATCCTTTGTGTTTTGGTCTTCACACTGTAAAAAGGCTTTCTGCAGAACCAGAGCTTCATTAAAAATACAGTCACTAGTAATTTTTTTGACAGGGACTCTCCTGCATAAATTAATGTTACAGTCTTGTATTCTTTAAGCCTGTCCTCCAGGAACAGTAGAAGGAGCCTGCAAGCCACACAACATAGAAGTAACAGTAAAGGTGCAAACTGTATCCCCACTTCATCTTAATGATGTGTTAACTTCTAATCCTGGTTAGGACCATTAAAATACTGGATTCTTTATGTGGAGCTGTTGAAGAACTACCTTAACCCTTGCATTGCCTTGGCATCAGATCTCTTAGTGTTCTTGATCATTACACAGCATTATCTTTATTGTTACTATATGATATACATAAATAAAGCCTTGAGTGAAAAAGTGAGCTATGAGTTAAACAAATTGTCTTCTTCAAGGAAGCAGTTTTAATAAATTGCAAAAGAACTTTCTGAGGAACTGAATGGTAGTGTTCTGATAAAGCAGTGAAGTGGGAATTTCAGATGCTTTACTTGCTGGTGGATATAAACCTGTTCATATGACCTTGGGAAGGTCACCTGCTCCCTCCTTACCCTCACTTGAGACTATGCTCATATCAAAAAGAATCAGAATAATAAGTTCTCTACCCCAACTTACAAGTGTGCTGTGGGGAAAAATGAGGCTCTAAGTAGCTGATGAACTCTGCAGAAAAGACCATAGATAAGGGAAATCATTAAAATGTAAACGTTTAAGCAATTTTAAGGTGTAATTGGTGAACAAAAATAAATTACTTTAAAAGCAGAGAGGTGGAATAATCTGAATTACTTAAATTGGTTTTGCATTTTGGTGAGTTAAACATGAAATACTTCCTTATGCACAAAAGTTCCCTGGATCGAGACCATAAGGATCTATATGTATACAAAATAAATTCTTCAGTAGCACAGAGGAGAAAATATCAGATGGTGACCTCTTTTCATGACCTTAAACCAAGAAAATACATTGAGTCTTGAACAGCATCATGAAACAAAAATTCAAAGCAACTTTTGTATAATTCCAATCATAAAAACATCATTAAGTTTTAGAAGAACAGTTTTAAAGAATTGATGTTTCTCCCCACTAGCAAGCTACTTTGGCCCCCAGTTCAAGTGAAAATCCATGTAAATATTCTGAGTCAAGATCATTAGATTAAAATTGGGAATGCACCCCTCCAATCCAGCATTCTGAACAAAGCACACCCCATATGCATTATATACCCCCAAACCAAGAATGAGGGCAGGACTGGGGAGCAGCAGTTAGCTCAGTTGGTTAAAGCCTTGTGCTAATAACACCAAGGTTGTGAGTTTGATCCCTCTGTGGCTGTTTGAGTTGGACTTGATAATCCTTGAGGGTCCCTTTAGACTCAGAATATTTTGTGAAACCTGTGAAGTAGGTAACAGAGAGGGGAAAACGTAGGAGTAAATGACGGAGAATTGTGAGAGGAAAAAAAATAAGAGAGTTAAAGGTTCAATCTCTTAAGCAGTTAACATGATTTGGATATCTAGCTCTGAAAGGCTGTTTGCAAACACAGATTTCAAAGGAAGGGAGGTGTCTTGGTCTGATTCATCTTCTGGAAGCAATAACATCAGCCACTTATATGCCTAAACTTTGTCCTCCATTACCCAAACTTTTTCTTCATCTGACTTTACTGTTTTCTGAGTGGCTTGGGCACCTCATTTAGGTGCCTCTTTTTTATTTCCTCCAGGCATGTTATCACTGAGATTTGATACCCAGCTTGGGTGTGAAAATCCCATGAGTGAGACCAATACCTGTACAAATTTTGGTCTGCATATGTGTGCAAGTATGAACAGTTCAGTTGTTTCTTACTCTGGTAAATGGAATCATTGCAGGGTAATGGTAATCTCCTTATAAGTTCCCATCATCAATAAAAAAAAAAAAAAAAAAAAAAAAAAAAAAAATTTTTTTTTTTTTTATTTTTTTTTTTTTCCCTCTTTATTGCCAAATGA
>VZRH01003822.1:1449933-1502357 GCA_013397555.1 Urocynchramus pylzowi | reverse complement strand
AAAAGGATTTTTTTCCTTTCAATCTGATCTTCCTTGCCTCATTAGGTCCAATGGACTACACAGAAATTATTTCTAACCTGTGTTACTTAGTGTGTGTCTCTTTATTCTGTTTTTTCTTTGAACTTCTTATGTTCTTCTGCATAAAAGTAAAATTTTTCATTCATCGTTAAGATTGTCAAGCCAAGATGTAGGTTGAAATCCTCAAAAAAAATTTCAGGCTGCACAGTTGGAGGAAACTACCTTTGCTGCACACATTGATTATGACTTTATTATTTGAGGATTCTACTGAAATTCTCTACTGCATTGCCATACTTTTCACAGCATGGCTTATTTATTCTCTTTTAGGTAATAGCCTAAAAAGAAAAGTCTTGGGCTGGCCCCCATTAATGTCAGACACAACTAATTTCACCAAGTGAAAAAGTTGGACATTTTATTACTGGTATAAATAAAACTGGGAAGAGTTCCTCAAGTTCCACTATTCCTTGAGCACCTTACTATTTCCCACAAAGCTGTGGTTATTTCCAGGGGGTGCAAAAATCATCTTTGTCATCTGGAAGATTTTGAATCAAGCCTTATTCGCCTGAACAACCTTACTCACACACATTCTGAAATATGACCAGTCTTTCTCCTTCCAGCTACTGACATCTTGGCAGGGTATGAATACTAAACTGTGGTGGCACAGCTTTCATTTTGTCTGATATTATCTGTTCCTTTTCACTTTCTCCTGCTTGATATGTTCTTTAATACATGTCCCTTTTTTTGACTCACTGAAAAATGGCATTTTCATTATTACTCACTAATCATGGCTGAGCATCCTATTACACTTCAGCAGCTAAGTTTCCCTAAAGTACTGAAACCATAACAACCCACCAACTTCCAGTGAGAAACTAATGAAATGATTAAACTGTTTGCTCATTTTGAAGGATCTGGTGTAAGATCAGCATGAAAGTAAGCTGATCTTACACCAGATCCTTCAAGGTGTAAGCAACCATTCTTACTTGGAGTAGCATTCATGCTGTATTTGATTATATGGCCAAATACAAACCATGCTTCAGAGGCAACATGAGGGGTTGAGGGTTGGTATTTTATGTCTTGGGGTGCTGTTGAGGAAGAGAAATCAAGTACTACCTGGTTGGTCTCTGTGTTATTGATTTCTTCTGGATGTATTTAAATCTTGAAAGCCTTTTGATGAGATTTTGGCTAAGTAAAAAAAAAAGGTATTACTTTGCTTTACTCACTACTCAGTATGAAGACAATGTTCAGCTCTCCTTTTTAATTAATTTCATGATGCTTGTGATTTTAACACAGAGATTTTAACACAAAGATTTTAACCCTTTTTGATGAGAAGCTATTTTTTTCTTAAGCACAAATACCAAAGCAAAATCACTTCAAAGAGAACCTTTCACTGAGAGTAAAATGTCCTGAATCTGAAGCAATTACTCTGATTTTATTGCAGTTTTTTAAGCTCTTTTCTCTTTTATATCAGATGATTGTGCTTTAGGAAAAGATAAACTAAATTTCAATGCTTATGACACAACATTTTATTTAACTACAAACTAATTAATTGTACAAGAAAAATATAAACAAAGGATTAAAAAATTTTAAATCTTGAAAGAAGTTCTCAAATTATTAATGTGTAATTTTATGTAACCTAGAAATTAAAAAAAATACTCTTGTTCTGATATGACTTTTCCTTGCTTATGATTTTAAATGTTTCTTTTTTACAAGAATAACACCATTTAATTCAGAGTTACACTGTGTGCAAGCAGGAGCAGAATTAAGCCTCCAAGCTCTCTTGCTTTCTGGAATTACATCTTAGGGTTTTTAAAACTGCTTTTCTCAAAAGTCTTTAAAGAGTATCTTTCAGTAAATAAAAGCTCATGTGCCCTTGCCTTCCAGTTACTGCTTCAGGTGTCTAGACAACTCCTTGGAGGCTTTTGCTGCTCTGTCTAGTGCAATTCAGTTCAAGTCAGGAGAGCAATCACAGCAAACATGCAATGGAAATAGATCTCATAAGCAGGGCAGGATCTGCTGCACACACCCCCACGTGTGCCTTTGCTCACTGGGACAGCTCCCACAGGGAATCTCCCTTCAGACTGAACAAAGGGAGCAGGTGAGCACAAGAAAGCAAATATCCATTGATTAATAAATGTGTGCAATATTTGTAAAACACGCTTGTGCAATAGGCTTGGGCAGATACTGATTTAATGTCAAGTTATTTTCAGTTACAGCCGTGAAGCAGACTGACTCTAGACATTTTTTTACTACAAAGTTATTTTTTAAATTTTATTATTAGTTCCACAACTTCTTTTGAAAAATGTCATAAATATAACAATTATGCAGAATTTTTACTGGAAACCTCTTCTCTACACGGATTTCATATCATTGTTAACTAAGAAATTCCATAAACATTTATGACAAAAGGCCACTTTTGTATGAGAAAATCACCTAGTTCTGATGAGATTTACAGTATATCCACAGATAGAAAAAGTCTGCGAGTGTCCACATTTCAAGAAAAATTTACAGTTTCTAATAAAAAGTTTACAGTTTCTAAATAGGGAGGCACAAAATTACGGACATTAAAACCATTTTTTTCTTCAGCAAAAAGATTGGAAAAAAATCCCCCCAAAATTTTTGGGGATACTCATGAATTTGAATGTGATAACAGGTACATCCCTAGAGACTGTTTCTGAAAAACCCATCCAGGATATTTGCACTTCCCACGGGCAGGCTGCTTCCCACTGTAAACAGCACGAATCCTTCCACCCACTTCAGTGGGAGCTGAAAAAGGGTTTTACTCATGGTAAGAGATAAACTTTTCAAGGTCTTGAAAACACAAAGGTCTGCTTTTCTGAACCCTTATAGACCACCAGGCTAACTGAGAATGTTTCCTAACAGCTAACCTCTGCTGTTTGATTTTATTTCCTGAGGCTCACATCACCTCATTACCACTGGCTGTTTGATTTAAAAATAAGCAGGACTGGCAGGTTCTGGCTAGTGACAATTTTGTCAGACTTGAATTTACTTCCCTTTCCTCTTAGAACAGAGGAGCCACTTTTCTTTCTGATGGCTGCCTATAGATATTTACCAGGTTGATTTCATTTTCTTCTGCTACAAAGGAAAAAATGAGTATGACCTTCCAGCAGACAAAGGTGAAGCTTCTGGGATTTTTTTTCTTCTTTCATTTTATACAGAGATGCTACTGATTTGGGAGAAATTCCCTGTATGCATATAAAACAAAAAATAATTCTGAAAAGGGTAGGAAATGTTGAAAGGGAAATAACTGCTGTATTCTCAACAGCAGCTTTCGGGAATGCAGAGAGTTGCAGTTATTTACTGGTAGAAGCCCTCAGTTCTAGCCAGTCATTTAATGCTGTGTGTCAATACTTCATAAACACACCCCTGATCATGAAATATTTCTAGAAGATGATTCTTCTTGTAAACTCTAGGTGACTCTGTTTTGGTGATTTTTTTTGATTTGGTTTGGTTTTAATTTTTTTTTTTTTTTTACACCTTCTGTTTGATCTTTTAACATCTACCTCTCTTGTCTAAGGATAGCTACTTAAGACCAAACCTTTTTTGCATTTCTAAGAATAATTAATCTTTAATCCTTATTGTTTTTCTCTGAATTATATTATAAGGTAAGCTTCAGATAATATTTCTGAAATGAACTTCTCTTCCAAACAAAATCTGGTACTTAAATTGGTCTCTAAAAGCTAGTCATGGATTAAAAAGACAAAAGTATACAACTGTAAAATGCAAAAGAAAAGTTAAAATATTACATCAATAATTATATTTCAATAAAACTGAGAAGATGAGATGAGATGAGATGAGATGAGATGAGATGAGATGAGATGAGATGAGATGAGATGAGATGAGATGAGATGATGAGATGCCCTGAAAAAATGCAAGTATACAGCTCTTTCCAGGAGATTGCCACACTGATCATCGAAATGATGCTACTAACAGAGATTTTTTGTTTATTTTTTAATCATAGTGATTCAGATACAGTTTTGAAATTGGAAATTGTTCCTCATGAAACTAATATTTTATTATTTTCTACATGTAAGGCACAGCAAAATTCCAGTCCCTAGAATTTTTGAGAACGCATACCCCATAGCTGGAGGATATGAATGACTGAAGGAAAGCCACAAGAGAAAAAGATATTAATGTGTTTGGAGACAAGTTAAGCACTAGAGATACTTCACTGGAGTGACAAGTTTTACAGTGAAAGAAATGGCAAGTAGAAATTGAAACTACAGCTTTCTCCTACAGTTATGGTAGTGTATGACTGCATACTGCAAAAATACATTTTTGTTCTCTGCATATACGACGCTTTTTTTCCACAAATAATATACTTGTTGAAAAATTGGAGAATGAGTACAATGTTAAATATTACCACATACTCAACAAATATTTCACCAGAGAAAAAAAAAATCTAATCCTTTTTGATTGCCTAGAAACTGAGAGAAATGCTAATGAAAAGATTATGGTTTTGGATTAAAATGCACAGATTTCTATTTGCCTAAAGCTCACCTCTCCTCTTCAAATAATAAACTTTACTTTTAAAAAGTATTTTTTTTCTCTACAATAACAGCAGTAATATTTATCCAAAATTTTTAATTTCTAAGTAATACATTTTGATCAGAAAAATTGATCAGAACAAGATGAATTTAATTTAGACCAAACTAACCACCTTCAAGGTACCCAAACGAAGTCGGGAGGAAAATAAATGGACTTATGTAGTTAATAATCAGTAATTTCTTTCTTTCTTTATATTGGCTGAGGATGTTTGCAGAAGGTTTCAGCTCTGGTTTGTAAAACAACCAAACCAAACCAAAGAAAACAATGCATGCTGGGTCTCTTATGGCCTAATTTCATTGACATTTCCCCTGGGAGAGCATCATTTCAAACCTAGAGCCACTAACCTTTCATTCAGGTACTCCCAGTACTAGAAACACCTTCAAAAGTCTTGCTCACTGTGATCATCTTTGGGCTGAGTTAAAAGGCATATTAAAACAAAACAAAGGAGGTGTTACCCAGACCCCTTCACATTCATTTTCCTTTTTTCAGCTTGCACAGGCTGCACCAGCCTCACTGGCTGGTGATTTCCAGAGGCTGTACAGAGATTGCCTTTGAAATTTTAATTGATTTTTTAGAGTGAAAAAGCTTTTTCACACCTCAAATTTAATGACATGTGGTGTAGCTCAGATAGACTTATGCCAACTCTGCTACCTGATTTTAAGATTGAAGCTGGTGCTGTATATTAAATGAGAAGGTGAAGGGAGAGCTCTGTGTGGAAGCACCTCTAGGCAGAAGCCTGGCCATGATGGTGAACCAAGCAGAAGAGTTCACAGTAATCTGCAGATGTAACAGCACATCAGGATATTGCTACTTTCAAAGTAAAGTCATCTATCAAGGGCACAGATATGTCTAACTTACTAATTGCTACCTGGATTTTCAAATTATGACAAAACCAGGAATGAGGCAAGAGACCTCAGGGCTAAAACTCAGTATTTCCACCAACACATCTCAAACTCAGAAGTAACTAGCAAGATTATCGAGTTAACCCCGACTGTGACTCTAAAAAACCAGTTCCATGTTGCTAAATCTCCTGAAAAACATCCTTATTTGAAGACAACAGAAACTGGAGGGTAAACCCCTCCNTAACTAGCAAGATTATCAAGTTAACCCCCACTGTGACTCTAAAAAACCAGTTCCATGTTGCTAAATCTTCTGAAAAACATCCTTATTTGAAGACAACAGAAACTGGAGGGTTTCTTTCTTATCCATTTCCAGTGGATAATTGCCAACAAGTCAAAAGAAAAAAAAGATTTTAAAGAATAAAATATCTGCAATTTCTAATCTGAATTATTGTGGCATTAGATTTCCACCACTAGTTCTATCTTTACTCTTCTAACTCAGAAGAGCTTATTTCACCCTGGAAAGTACATACATGTATGCTGCAATCAAATCAGCCTTCAAACTTGTTTTTGATAAACTAAACAGACCTGGAATTTACTCAAAGATTTGAATAATTTCTGTGACTATTTTGTTCTTCATGTTTTCCAGATTTTAAACATCCTGTTTAGCTTGCCTGCCTTCCTGTGTCAGACTGGCTACATGGATAAAAACCACCTTCCTGTTTTCATGCTCCTGTTTAATCACAGGCAATGATAACCACAAGCACTGACTGCTTTTGCCACAGTGCTGCTTTAGAATTTCATGTTAATTCTTTTTCAAGCATATGCTTTCCAGCACACACTGTGTTTTTCACTTTGTTCTTGCTGAATAGCTTTTTCATAACCTTAAACTATAGTTTTTCTACACAGCCCAGGTCATCAAGCAATCCTTGTCCCTGTTAACTGCTCTCCTAATTATTTACCCTGCTGTCCTTTGTAACTTTACTCAGTAGTGACTCAGAAATGACCTCTCCAGACAGATTAAGCATGAATAACCTGCCTTCTGAGATACCAGTCAAGTCCTCCTTTGTGTGATGTGCTGTACATTTGTGTGTGTGAGGGAATATACAGCTCCCCTGGGCAGTGGTGAGGCAGGGCTCTGAGTGCCATCCTTCCACAATCCCAGCTGCCTTCATCAGCCAAACTGGTACCTGCACAGCCCTGGGCAGAGCAGGGCTGGCAGGGCTGCAGCTGGCATTTTCTCCCTGCACACAGGAGCAGCACCCCAGGCCCACAGCCACCAGTGAGCAGGTCACTGGTAAATTTTCTTTTTTTTTTTTTTCTTGTTTGTTTGTTGTTTTTTGGTTTGGTTTGGTTTGGTTTTGGTTTGGTTTGGTTTGGTTTGGTTTTTTTTCTGTTCATGTTTTTTTGCAACAAAAATCTGATATTTATGAAATTTGATCACCTTCAGCAACTGTGAGAAAATGTCAGCCTATCGATTAGTCATGGGCTGTTGATTGTAAGGATTCACTCAAAGGCTCAGTATTCATCATTCATTATCTGAGTGGTGTGGCCAGGTTTCCAAGTGAAATAACATTTTTACTTTTCTCTGATTGATTAATTGACCTTTTAAAAACTTCTTAAAGGCTTCTTTCCAAAGCAAAATTTTGCACATAAGAGATAGAGATATTTTTTTCTTGTGTCTTTTCTGCTGAAGAGATGCTGTGAAATAAACTGCCAGGGCACATCCCAGGTAAATGTGAGGAACAGCTCAGAAAGGAAGGAGTGGTTAAAAGGAACATAAATCAAAATTTTGTAGAAAATAACTTGCTTTGGTAAGAAAACAGACAATGTTTTTCAGTATTTATAATACCCCAGCCACATTAAAAAAAAAAAAAAAAGATAAAGACACTTTTATGGAACTGATTCAAAACAGATCCCTAGGCATTTTGTCATTGTCTTTAAGGTCACTTTATTTTTTTGTTCTTTTTCACCTTTCTGACATGATGCTTCAACTTAAATGCAGAAGACAGTAGAAATCTTCTGAACAGTATTATAGACTTTATTCACCCAGACATTGTGTACTGTATCAGAAACCATTTTTTTAAACTCTTTTACCCAGCCATGGGCTAGCAATGAAGATCCACCCTCTGGACAGTGTCTCACACATATGAAAGACACATGTAAATACAGGGTTTCTGAGAAAACATTTCACAGTCACATTTAATTAAGTCACTAGCTTAAATACAACACCTTATCAAAGGCAATTAAAGAATTAGTCAGCATGTACTAAAAGTGCCTCTCCTTTCTCCATATGCTCCTCTCACATACCCAACTTATCATATTACCATATTTTAAAGGATCTGCATGACTTGCTCACTGGTCTTATGCTAGAATTTCAGGTGTTAGCATATTGAAAAATAATTAATATCCTGGGGCCCTCTGCCTGATGTGTTGCCTCTTCTCCCATCCCACCCTGTCTCAGTGATAGTCAGAAAAGGCACTGGAGATTAATTGCTCATAATAAAGCAGACACAGCTGACAAGTCTTGCCCTGTCCAGAGCAATGTCTCAAGTTCCTGTAACAGACACTGTCCCTTGGCCCAAAACAGCCCCTTTGTGTCCCTCTGCACACTCTGTTACACAGAGCTTACAAGAATGTCTGTGCACATGTAAGTCCCACAGCACTGATAGGGTGCAAAGGTAGAGAGGAATTTTAAATGCAGGTTGGCTTACCCCTTTCTTTGAAAACATATTTAATGTGGCTGATAAGAAGGCTTATGGGTATATTTTATTATTTAAATCTACATAAATAGCAAAGCGATTTATAATAATGCATTACAAATCCCCAGAGTTCCCACCTACATTCTAGCTCTCACAGTTCTTTCCCATTTTCTGAGTGCCTGGGGAAAAGTGAGTCTTGCCATATCAGTAATCTGCTGACAGGGAAGTAACACCACTGATTCTGACAACAGAAGCAGATTATCCTCTGAGAAACCTGAATTATCATATCTTTCAAATGTGAGACTGAGTTTTCACCAACTTAATTCATTAGCTGGTGTTAAGTGCTTAGGAAGATGACTTGTTTGGACCTTTCTTCTGTTTTACATTGTGCTGTGGGCTCTTCCTATGGAAATGACTGCATGTGTTGACCAGGAGATCCTGAGAAACTAAGACTGGATCCAGTATGCTAGAAATGCTGTCAATCCAATATGCAGCAAATACCAATTCTGTGACATCTCAGGAAATATTTTTCCTTATTGCATCAAGATTTTCTAGTAATATTTCCATGATCATTTCCTTCTAATTTCAGAGGACTAAATATGAATCTATAGGTTGATCTGTATCCATTTAAGAGAGAGTTTCAATGCAACAAGAATATTTTTAATCACTCAGGTAAGCTCAGTGGCAATACAAGTTCCTACAGAAAGTCTCTAGAAGTATTCTAATCTAAAAGCAGTTGTAAATGCCACAAAAGCCAAGCCAGAGATGTTTCATGGCACAAATGTTTATAGTTTACAGTGCTGCAGTGAATTCCTTGGAAGAATATGTTAAAAATTGTCAGTTTCTATAATGCTCTGCCATTTTTCAAAATTTTCTGGTCAAGCAGAGTTATCTATGTCTTTGAGAAATCGGAAAAGGCTGTCCTGATGAATCATTTCCCAGTGGGGATAGCACAGGAGTTTCTGCACATGCATATGGTAAACAATTAATTTTCAGTGTGCTCAAAATAACTTTTTTTTAATTGCTATCACTGACCAATACTAAAACTTTGGTATTAAACTTCTTCAGAGATAGAAAAGGAGATGAAAAGCCTGATAATTTGATTTCTTATTGATTTCTGGTAGCCGGAAGCATGTGCAAGATCCAGGCTGTATTTCCAGAGGATTCAGTGGAAGATAATGCAAATAGCAAAGCAATACTTAAATACCTAAAAGGGTTGTACAGTTGCTTAAATTGTAGTCTGGAATGAAATTTGGTCCCTTAAGCCTCAGGACTAGGAGAGAAGCTCTTTCTGACTGAAGATGGAGAAGGGAAAACTTACCATAGTATTCCTGCTCAACATGTGAAAACTGAAATCCAGAACTGATTTCTGCATTATGTATCCTCATGGAAATGTTTTCCAGACCTGCAGGTAAATTGCTGCTGCTGTTTGAGATCTCTGCTAGAGGGTGAATTCATCAAGATAAATGGATTGGTATGTTTTTAGAGATGTTTAATTCTGTGTATAAGAGACCATCTGTTTTCTGATAAATGTTCTTGCTCATATTTTTGGGCAGGTTATTTTATTTAGTCTTTTAAGCTTTTTTTTTTTAATAAACACATTTCAATGAAAATCATAAAAATAATCACAATCTATAAATGAAAATAAATTTATGTATCTTCTTTTCTTTTTTCCCTTTATTTCTTTTCTTTGAGTTTTCATTTGCCTAGCTCTTCAGTTGGTTGGTTTTATCTCTCAGGTTTTGGGGTGAGAAAGGAACTATTCTATGTATTTTCCCGAGCAGTCTATAAGCTTGCTCCCCATGGTAATGTTTGCCTGTCCAGGTCTGTAATTTTGAAATGCTTATGACAATCTTGCTTAGTAAGGATGTCTGTTTAGGAGCAGCTTAAGCAAAATAAAATAAAAAAAAACCAAAACCAAACAAACCCAATGCTGAGTAATTTATAAAATTAACTTCTTTCTAGTAAAGATTACAACAGAATCATATGCCCTGCAGAGGGGTGCCAATAGGAACCACAATACACAAGTAGTGAAATTCTTATAGTATCTATCTCACATGCCCATTAATTGATAGGAATCACTATAGGAGTATTAAGAAAATATCATGCTTGGTGCATTACATTCAAGCAGCTCATTGCTACAAAATCTGTCATTTTTTATTTTTATTAATTATGACTGAATAAAACATTCTTTCTTTTTTTTTTTTTTTTTCCTTAAGAAGCTAAACAGAATTCACAGGTAAATCAAACTTCTGGAGTAGCTGCAGTATTTATGAGTTCAGAATTGACAATTTGAGAATTCCCTCTAATATCTTTAAAATGAACATTTCAACAAACATTCCCATGATAATAATAATCCAACACAACATTTGGAAAAAGTAGCCACAAAAGAAGTAAACACAGCCAACACCAGTTCTCTGGAAGCATACTGTCAGCTCTTATCAAACAAGAAAAGAAACTTGCCTATTATAATTATCATTATTATTATAACAAACATTCATGGAACTTTTCTAAGGTATTCATCCAGGCTGTTTTCTGCAATTTATCTTGCCAAAATATGGAAAACTTCTGAAAAAAAAACCCATGAAGAACTTCTGTTTCTTTTTCTTTGACACCAAATTCTGCACAAATTTAAATCGCATTCAATTTTCCTTATTTTCTTTATTTCAATAGAAGGAATGTGTTAGATAAAGTAGTTCTTGATTTTGACTTCTCTGTATGTTTTATGCCTCATAATAATTATGAGTTTACCTGAGAACTCCTTTTTTCTGAAGAAGAATTTTAGTGTTGTGTCTGTGTGTTTGTGTGTGTGAGAGTGAGGCAGATAGATTTTGGTTACACACTGTAATCTAATGTTGGATATTCATCCAGGATAAATTGATATGTGTTCATAGGTATACAATTGAAAAATCTGACTTACTGTAGAGGCAGATTTACTGGGAGCACAAAGAAAGGGGTGTGCTTGCACTTAGTTTCCCACTTTCTTCCATCTCCTAGTATTTCAGCAGTGATGTAAAATGCTTCTGCATAGCACAAAGTAATTTGTTTCATTTTTCTTAAAACCTTCTCAAAGTCCTCCTCCTAAAATATTGTTCCATTGCCATGGTAGTGCTACAAATCTGTAGGCACGTGAGTCAGTAATTATGAGAGATATTGTTGCCTGCTCTTAGGACACAGCAGCTTGAGTTCATAGTGCTCACAGACATCAGCACCTCCCAGGAGATCCAGATATGCCCTTGCATCAAAATAATATAAACTCAGTCCTATCTAAGCTTTTTATATTCTAATTCTAATTTTAAATTTAGTGAAACTGTTGCATCTCTAGTTCTTATAGTTTGCTTTGCATATAGCCCTGAACCTCCACGAAAACCTTCAGACATTGGTGGTTGCTGTTGCTTGTAGGTCAACAATACTCAAGAGTCTTCATTTCCAAGTAAATGTTAAAGAGAAATTTGTTCTAAACCCTAGGAGATTATTGAAAAGTACTGAACACAAGAAGAAAAAGAACAAGAGAAATAGTATAGCATTTACAGTTAAATGAAGTTAAGACGTTCTCTGGAATAAAAGTAATCCCTCAAAGGAGCAGGTTTAGCCTTGATGGCCTTGAAATGGCCAGATTACATCATAATAAATCTAGTATGACCATTCTTTCCATGGTGCAGACAGTGCAGGTCTTCAGAAAAGTTGCTTGTAAACCTGAGTTTTCCCCTAGTTCACTACTCTTGGGAGTTCCTGATTTCCTTTATCCTTACGCTGAATAACACCGGGCTACTGGGACTCATTAATTTGAGCTCTAACAAAGAATAGCTCAATTGAATCAGTCATAAGTTAAATACATGGCACTTTATTCTTTTTGTGGGATCATCATCTGTGGAGAGCACCACATCTCAACTCTGCCTCTTGCCTCGAAAGCAACCCCTGCATTTTGGTACTCAGGCACAGACACAACTGGTTTTTCTGTGCTGGTCCTGTGACAGGGCAAATAAGTTGCTTGCTCCTATCAGTGTAATTACACCAGCACAGTGTAGAACACACATATTTTTTTTTTTTTTTAAGCTAAAGCAAAGAACTTTAAAAAAACTTTAAACTCTTAAATCACAGTATGTAGGCTAATTACTAATATATATTGAAAACACCTTGTTTTATGAATAGAAACTCAATTTCATGGCATTTGGCAATTAGGATTCGTGGCCCACTGAGTAAAATACAAACTAAATAATCCTTTAGTATAGGAGTTAGCCAGAGAAAATACAACTGGTTACAGAGAGGATGTCATAGATGTATAAGAAATTAAGTATGCAATCTCAGAATATGGAAAATGAGTATAAGAGAAAACCACAAGTAATTTTTCATATTTCAAGAAACCAGGTATTTCCTTTTGATGAATTATAAGGTACTGAAAAGATTGACATTAGATTCCTTGGATAATTTCTGTGCTTATTAATGTAACACTTGGTTTATGTGAAAAATATGGGTTTTCTGAGTTCTAGTAATAAAAAAGTAAGACTAATTTTTTTTTTTCATTGTACTAAGGGAAATAAATAGCTTTTAATTATTCCAAAAAATCAACAGCTACTGTTTTTTCATTCATGTAATATACATTTTCACTTCAAACAAAAGAAAACTAATTTTTGCTCTTATAGTCAAAGATACATTCCACTGTTTTTCTGAGAATTAACTATTCTAAATCAAGCAGTTAACATCAGTTGAGACTGGGAATATTTCCTGTGGGGAGTTATGTCCTCATTCTTGGCAGAACTTTTGCACAAAAAAGGTTTGAGGGTTTTTTTTTAAAAGAACCTACGTTACGAAATTCCACAGATCCTTTAAGACCCCTGTTTAACAAGTGTTTTGATAATTTCAGAGTAACTGACTGCATTATTGATTCAGAGAAATCAGCACTGCTGCTGTTAAAGAGAGGGTTTAAGTGTAGCATAGAAGTATAACACTGGGTCAGGTTTCAGCCACTGAGAAGGGAGTGCCAAACCAGGGATGTGCTGAAGGAAACAGGAGGGCAGCTGCCCTGGAGGATAAGGTGCATTGAGACATGAGGCTAGAAGTAAAGAGAAAGGTTCAGTCATGTAAATAGCTGAGGTGATGACTGAAAGTGAGTCTGAGGAGCAGCTCTGCTCACAGCCAATCAGCTCAGATCCTCCAAGGAGCACAAATCTAACACTCAGGTGATCACAGGAGAAATCTGCCTCCTAAGGAGCCAGAAGTTTTGCAAGGAGGCAATTTAACAACTTGGTAGTCTTCCCAAATCTGCCATTGGCTTGTACTATAACTAGTTAACCTAGTGAGACATTTCAATGAGCTAAACAATTAAGTTGGGAGCTAAACAGTAATTTTAATGTGGTGAAAGGGAACTGTAATCCTATGACTGTGAAACTCCAATCTTAATAACTCTAATATGGACATAATAGCTCTGTTCTTCTTTATTCAAGTTGCAGAAGCAGAAAATTGAAGGAAAAGAAGTGTGTTTTCTTTGGAAAGAACTCATATTGGCATTTATAAATCTGTAATATCAGATTTAGTCTCGATCCTTAGTTTGGCAAGGCTCAACGGAGTAGATTAGCCCCAGGAAAATGAAAGGCTTAAGCTATAATTAATGCATTAAAATCACCTAAAATTAGTCATTGACACACAAGTATGTTTTATAATTTGGTTTGTATATCCATAGAAATTAAAGTACACATTTGTTCAGAATGTCTGCAAAAAAAAGCTAGACACATCTCGTGTTCCATTTCATCCTTAAAAAAAAGACATGTATAGAATTAAATGATGAATAATTTTGTGCTGATCTCTGTGCAGAGACAGCACCTGCACTTGTAACTCCTCACTTGCAGATAAGGAAAATCACACTGTGTGAACAAAGATGCCAAGAACATAGAGGAAACTAAATCTAATAAAACAGTAGTAATTGGGGACTTCAACTGTTAGTGTGTAAAATGGTCATATGCCATATTGGGACAAAGTTTAGGAAGCAATTTCTTGACATTTTAAGCAATTGTTCCTTGGAACAGCTTGTTCTGGAGCCCACAAGGGGAGAGGTTATGGCTCTAAGTAACAGAGAGTTATTTCAAGAACCACAACTGAGCCACTAAATAAGAGTGCCCAAAACACAACTATATTCAGATCCTTGTGGGAGGGACTGTGCAATAACATGACATTAAACTTCAGAAAGGAGAAAGTATTAAGCATAGGGAAATGGAACTCACTGCAGAAAATCCTGCAAAAAGCAGAACCCATATGCCCCTAAAATAAAAGGCAAGCCAGAAACTTGCAGCCCTGGTGTCTGCAACATGGCAATGACTTACCTGCCTTGCCTTAAGGGTCTCTCAGGACACGTGGCCATAAGCAAAATTGGAAGTGGGAAGGCATGGTGCTGTTAGAATGAAAGCCTCCTCTACTGCCATGATATCAGGGATGATATTTCTTGTGTTGACATAGCTACATCCATTTTCAATTGTGGTCTCTGATTATTCATAGATCTTGGTTCAAAATGTGGAACCACTACTCACTGAGTATTAATAATACGCGTTGACCTGCATGGTTTACTGAGCATACATTCCATTCTATTTTTCTTATTAATAAAAAGTGGGATTTTTGGCATCCCTCATGACATTTTATGCTTTTGAAGAAATTGTAAAGTTTTGCTATTTATTTCCGTGTGACCAGACTTAGAAGAGTGCAAGATAGTTATCAGAATTTAATGCAAAATATTTGTGAGGATTTTACTTTGATTCAGTTCTTGCAACCAAAGAACACTCCAAGTCAAATATTAAAGATGTTTCTATGAAGTCTGGCATTACATCTGGACATCTTTTTATCACTGACTATATCTAAAAATAAGAAAATAATGGAAGGATGAGGTACATATGATATGTATTCGGAGTTGTGATTTGTTACTTTTTGATGAAAATAAGACTGCTTGTTTTATGATGGTTAATGCATATCATGTGTTTCTGGTTTTCTATCTCCATCACACTTCACTTGCATTCTAAAAAGAGAAAGGTTTTTCAACCATTTTATGAGAAAACAGAACATGACTAGAATAACAAATACAAGAAATCAGCAGAACTCTCTTTTTCTTTTTAGATTTTTTCCTAATGATTTTCATAATCCACGTTTTCTGTCTTACATTTATGCTGTGTTATTCACTGGTTTCTAATTGCTTACATCCTTCTCTTAAGAGCTTGTAGCCTGGAACCTTCATTTCACTTTCCACTTAAAGATTTGGTACCCAAATGCTGTATTGATAATTTTATCTTTTTTATTTTCTCCTATTCTTTCTCTATCCTATGGTATTTCTAATGAAGATATACTTGAATTAATGAAGTGGTTCTGCAGCAGAAAAGAAGAATACTGCTTTTATGGCTTTGTTGCTAAGAATTTTCTTTTGTGATCTCTGTTGTCATCTAAATAAACATTTTAACCACAAGCAGTACCACTAAATTCCTAAGGTAACTAACAGGTTACAGATTTTATCCACTTGATATGAAAAATGACTTGCTAGCATCTGAGAACTCAAAAGCATTTCTATCAGAATGATTCTCCTCTTCACAGCTGCTCAAACAGAAAACAAACTTATAAAATGAGATTGTGAATAAACAGCAGAAAAGTCAGCTCATTACTCTGCTAATACTTATGAAAGTTGTTCTCCTGAATTTCATCACAATCCAGCTAAGCTGTACCATACTACTTTGGAATGTCTACAGTATGTGCTATATGAAAAGGAAGAAATATATAACCTATCAAATGGTAGAAAGAGGCAAAGAAAACCATCCATCTGTGTCTCAAGGTACAGATTCCTTGACCTCTTGAACACTTCATAACTAGTGGTAGGTCATGTTCATCTGTTGGGAATGCTGGAAAACTGCCTTGGCTCCTGTATTAATATTTCCTCCACAGTCTGAGAGGACAGCCAAACTCTGAGAAGGAAAAGATTGCATCAAGTAAGAAGGTTTAATCCTAAATCGAGGTCTTTTTTGAGGAACATATTTTCAAACTAATTATTTTTTCCTGGGTTAGAAAAAATAGAAGACCTCCTGCTGTCTGGATATGAAAAAGTATTACAAATATGACTCAGAGCAAACAAAAATATATCCTATATATACACATAAAGTCAAAAGCATGATTTTCACATTCATAAATACAGAATTAATGACACATCAGATTACCTGTACGTCATATGTTTACAGCTATAAAACACCCTGAAATTGGCCTATTATTCATTTTTATTTGCTACATTTTCTTTAAATTACATACAAGGAAATTGGTTGCAATTTTAGTATTGCAAACCCACCGCCTTTGACTGCATACATATTTTTTTCCATATTTCAGTCAGCACATACATCATTTAGAAAATCAAATGTATCTATTAGGCTAAAGGTTTAAACATTTGTTTCATGAAAGATCATTAAATATAAAAATCAGGCTCACATGTGCAGGTCTAGAACACATAAAATTAACTAATGTATATTAAAAAAAGGGTAATGTAAATGCACAGAGCACCTTATATAAATAAAACAATTCTAGGCAAGGAAAATCATACAAAGATGTGCTCTGAAAAAGCAATGAGCGTGCAGGCAATCACAGAAGACCTTTGAACAACTCAGCTGAATTTTTAACATATATACTACATGAATAACATTTTTCAGGATCATGACTTCAGATACACGAGAGCTGAACCCACTGAAGCTAATTGAAGTTCCTTTCTTCTACCTACCTCTACAGAAGTAATGTGGTATTTATTTAAGGATAAATGAATGACCAAGTCAATAGCAGTTGTCTTGTGTAAAAATGAAGCATATACTTTGTAAAAACGTACAGCAAGTGAGACTTACAGTTCTGCCTGCAGATAAAGTGTCCGTGTTTCTTAAAACAACTAAACTTCAAATATTTATGTTTTAAAGGTTTATTAGGAGTCTTTAGGAAAACATAGCAGAGGACCAGGAGGTCCTGTAAGTGAAAGGACACCTATCAGTGTCTGTATGCTGCTGAGGAATCCTCCTTATTGGAAAAAAAATATATTGCATGCTGGAGTTAGTTTGCTATTAATAACCTGATTTCAGTAGCTCACCATTAGGAAGAGTAGATATATACCAGTTTTTACCAACAGCAATCAGTGGTATCACCATTGAGAGATTAGGAACTGGTGGATTAAATTTCTGAACCTTAAAAAAAATTGTATTATAATTCTATTTTGAACATCTGTGGTCCTACTTAATAGTGATTACAATGAAAAATCAGTGTCAGACTGAGCACCCAAATGTACAGTTGTCAGAGCAATGCTGGGAGGCTAAATTAAAGTATTACTCAAACACTGCACTGAAGACAGCCATATAAATCTTCCTAAAAATACAGCAATATTGCTTTCAGAGCAAGTCTGGACAGTGTGCAGTAATAAAATATGAAAATATCCACTAAACAGTAAACAATATGTGAAAATAATTTGCTTTCCCTAAGCATTTATCCAATAGACTGATGAAAGAGAGGCCTGCAGAAATAAACCAGTGTGTGACAGGGTAATTAAAGACTGTATCATAGTACAAACATACTGGGGACATAAATAAGGGTTAAACAGCTGCCCTTAATTCTGCTGCATAATCATTTAGGAATGAGATTTTGAACCCAACATGTTCTTAACATATTGAAATGTATATTCTAAAATGCTGCAAAAACACATTGCAGAGTATATACAGCTGTAATGACTAATAACACATGAAATTTTTAAAGCACAACACAGATCTCTTTCTATGTCAAAGCAGGATCAATTCTATCCATGTCACTTCTGGCAGATATTTGTCTAACAATTTCTTAAAGGCTTTCAGTGATGGGCATTCCTCCCCAGGCAATCTAATCTAGCATTTTCTTCACTATCTTCACTGTTCCAAAATTCTTCCTAATATGTAACTTGAATCATCTTTCATGCAATTTAAACTCATTTCTTTTTCTATCCATCACAAACATGGACAACAACTTGTTCTCTGCCTCTTTGCAGCAGATTTCTCTGTATCTGGAGACTGTTATCTTGTCACACTCAGTCTTTTCCTCCTTAGGTTGAGCAACCCAGTTTGTTAACTATGTTCTCCAAGGTCATGTTTTATAAACATCTGAAACTTCTTGTTATAATCCTCTGACAAGCTATAATTGCTCTCCATTTTTATGAAGTATGGCACATAAAGCTGAATTTAATATTCTAGCTACAGACCACAGGATGAACACTACTGCTCTAGCCAAGAAGAACAAAGGGTTACTTCACATGAAGCATTTAAATAAAGTATGTCCATAAGAAGTTAAATGCCACACACTAATTTTTAATCTGGCACATAGGTTTGGGGAGGTTAAGTATCAAATTAAAGATTTTTTTTTTCTGAATCTGTGTTTGCTTAATTGCCATATTACATAGTTATAGAGTGAAACACATCACCAGTGATATATTATTCACTTTAGCCACTTCCTTTAGGTTGTTCAAGAATGGCAGCTACAGTGAATAGACTTATAGTTGTGCTAAAAAGCTTTTGGCTATTGAGCCATGTTAGCTGTCATCTCAAGTGAATCCTTTCAATCAACATAATAAACTATGTTAGCAAAATCCTGTATGATTAATTCATTGTAATCTATCAAACCTGAAGGAACTATTAGGGTGGAAAAGTAAAGGATTCTTTTTATTATTGTTACCAGAGTCACAGCTGCTTGAAGAAGAGTGAAGAAACAACAGGGCAGGTTGCATGCTGCACTACACCAACGTACAGTGTTTGAAGATTTTTCCATCAGGGCTAACTACAGGTTGACTCAGGTAAGAAGGAATTTGGTTGTAGGAAAATAGAGTAAGTATGTATTTGTAAAAATAAATCTGTGCACAGAATTTCAGGCAAATAAAGAACATGTAGTTCTGAAGCAAAGGAGCTCTGTATATGTTACAGTACATTGGATAGAACCATCACTGTGTACTGAAAAATTACATTAATCCTTCAATAAATATTTACTTTGCTGTTTAATACAGATTGAATAACCCTTAGAAATGACCAGTTACGTGACTGAAACAAGATTCCCAAGAAAGTAGCTTGTCCTCTTTTGCAGAAAGAGTTTTAGTAAGCTTTTGTGTTATCTTTTTTTTTCAGGGTGACTGAGACAAGTACTGGAGAGCACAGATGCACAGCAGCTCAGGATCACCACCCTAGAAAATACATATCACGTTTCTTTACTTTTCCCAAATAATATTTCTGTGACACCAGAGCAGCTGCATTTCCACATTGTCCTGCCTATTCCTGCTCAGACTGTGAGCTGAAGCATCCCTAGACTGCCTTTCTTTGGCTGCACTGCTCCTGAGGTCGGAGTGCAGCACACCAAAGATTATTCTCAGTCAGCTCTTTTGGCTGTCACCTGTGTTGAGCTGAGGATGCCACAATTCCAATCATGCTGTTAGCTTTTTAGGCCAGAGGCTTTCCACAATTAATGTCAGCTGGTGGCTGGGTTGCATCCAATGCAGGCTATGTCTCACATCCACCATCTGCACTTGGTGTGCTGTCTGTGGTTGCCAAACATCAGGGTCCCTCCAGTCTGTTCTGCTGGTGTGGACATGGCCCCTGCCAGTGCTGCCATTCCAAGGCAGACAGGAGCTATCCAGGAGAGAGAGCTGGGTCTTCAGCTCCATGCTCACACATCTCTGTGCCAAACTTTCTACAAGCTTTAGTAAATGTGCCTCTCACTACTCTGTCATAAAATGTTTTTTACATCCAACCTGTACAGGGGAAGAGGGACCAATAAGTCTCTGATGACAAGCTTGGAGGGGAGATAATGTGATTCACTGTCAATAATGATGGAGACAGCTTCACCTGCTTTCCTGCAGCACTGCTGCATCTGTACACTACTATTTGTCCTTAGGAATTTTTTTCACAGTTCCAGCCTATGAAACTGAGGTACCCTGATAAAGTTCTTGATAAATAATTCATCTGCTCATGTATTCTTTGCGCATACCTGCAGTCAAGAGCTTTCATTCCTCCAACAACACAATAAACTGAAAGACAACCACTTGATATCATCTGAAATCAGCTTATTTTTTAAAAAAATTAGGCAGGGAGGAAGAAACAGTCTAGAGATATTAGCATGTACTGAGCATGACATATGGTTTTACTACTATTTTACTAGTTTTGTGTTTATTTTTCATTAAATTCACAATCTCTAAAATATGGCAAATGGGTGAATTTACATTAAAATTCTCATTTCTATCAGGAGTACAATTTTTCATATAAATGCCTACTTTGTTTCCATTTGCTGAGATTTGAGTCATATCACTGAGTGGTCTTGGAGCTTATGAGCTGGATGCCTTTCAAATGAAAAATAAACCAGAAGCAAAGTTCCGGGAGCAAACCCAATGCACTCTGGCTGCTAATAGGCATACAGTTCACTGGAACTGCCAAGAATTACTATGAAATATCTCCTCTCCCCAAATGTAAACATCTGCACCATCTGTTTTGTTCTATAGATCTACTATCATGCTTGAGTATGTCTGACATAGATGGAGCCATTATGAATAATTCAGCCCATTAATAGAAATCAGAGTTTGCTTAACTTAGACTGCACAGTTCATACCTGTGTGTATGGATCTCAGACTGGCTCACCATGGCAAGACTGCACAGAATTAGCAGAATCTTCTTTACCATATGACCAACTTGCATGGACTGGTAATTGGTTTAATTATAAAATCTAGAGTGATTTTGAAAGAATTCATGCATGGTTATGACTCGCTCAGTAACATTAAAACAAAATAATACAGTGATAGGATGCCAGGAAACACATTGATTAAAACAATGTCTCCTAAATAAGTATCTACAAAAGGTGCTTAAGCAACCTACTGAAACAGAGCCTGGTTTAACTTCAGTTTATGAAACATTTTCATTGGATGCACATAAACCTAACTTCACTGTTTCCCGTGGTTCTTAAATTATGTTTCGTCAGTGGCGTCAGTGAGTTGTGAAAGATGCTATAAACTATGAGGGAAGACATGATTTATAATCCTGATCTCAGTTGCAAAACTGCTTGCTATCATTGCCACTTAAAATGATGTTTTACTTGTATTGGTATTACTCTTCATTACAACACAAAATCATAAACTGATAATAACAAAATAAACTGAAACTTTAAGGCATAATCAAAGCATTGATGAGTTTAACAATTTCTCCAAATTTCTGCTAAATAAGGTACTTGAAAATAAATCTCTAAAATGTATAGTTTGCATCTATTACCTGTAAAACTGACTCCATCAATCTTTGTGGGTTCTGTCTATTTGGGTTCAGAAGCATGAAGAGCTTCTGCACAAGAAATCCAGTTGATTTAGTCACATGCTGAGACATTTACAAGGGCAGATCCCAGATGAGGAAAACTCTACAAGACAGGAAGCCTGAAAAATGATGCTGGATCCGTTTCTGAGGAAAAACATTTAGGAGCTGTGGAATCAATCAAGTGAAATCACACTAGGAGCCGAGCTAAATGTGTGCTGTTTTCCTTTGATTACAGGTTTTCACATTCTGAAAAGTAAAAAAAAAACCAAAAAAAACAAAAAACAAAAACAAAAACAAAAAAAAACAAACAAAAAAACCCCACAAAAACAAAACAAAACAAAACAAAACAAAACAAAAAAATACCATTATCACAATTTATTGCAAATTGCAAAAAGATTTTGAGATACTAGGTTAAAAAATGTCCTTTCAGAGCTCCCAGAAATAAAAGGGATTCCTATTCCTCCTTAAACAGAAATACACAATCCTGGGAAAAGTCAGCTAGGTGACTGGTCTGTGATCTTTAGCTGAACATGCAGAAATGTTAACACTGCCCTTTCTACTTCTGCAGACCTTCAAATACAAGAGCTTTGCCCCTTTTGACCCAAAAGAAGGAAGTGGTATGCAGACTGCCAGAAGCTCAGTAAGGGACTTTGTTGAGACCTAGTCAATTAAAGGCTTTAAATGTCAAAAACAATATTTTTAAGCCAAGCTACAAAACCAGTCAGTGAAAAGATTGGGCAAAATTACTAATGTCCAGTTGTGCAGGGTAAATAAGCTAAGGTACTTTAAAGGAACCTTTCATTCTACCTTTTTGATGTTAAAAAAAATGCCCCAGAGCCTTTCTGCTGAAAACAGGAAAGTCAGTGTGCATAGGCACACTTCATTTTAGAGTGTAAGTGGGATTTTTAAAAGGTTTTTAAAAGGTTAATGTTGCTGAAAAACAAACAGGGTATTTTCAGCAATATTTTCCAAGGGAGAATCTCATCTGAAAATGCTTTCATAATGACTATGTCTGCAAAAGGAACTCACAAGGACTTTTCAAGTGCCTTAAACTTTCTGTTACTGTCTTTCAAGCCTTCCTTTTCTCTGTGAGTTCTTTCTGGATAAATCTCAGCCTCACCAACTCAGTGGCAAAACTCATCAGTATTTCACCCTTCAAAGTTTGTTGTAAGCTTTTACAAATGGAGAAAATAGGTGCTGGTGTTCAGAGAAGGAAATGTGCAAACTTCTACACACCCATGAGAAACAGAATCAAGTAATTAATCTTTTCCATATTTTTGGCCTTTTGAAAAAGGCATTTTTCTTGACTTATTCTTCAATACTCTTGCAAACTTCCAGCCATGGTATGATTTCCCTTCTTTGACAGTGAGCTACAGAAATGACATGCATAACATTCAGATCAGGACACCAAGTGACACTGCAAGTACTCTTACAGCTTTGACCTTCAACTCCTCTTCCACACTGACTCACACATTACATTACCCATCAGGCAGCAAAAAGCACTTTGCTGACAAAAGCTGCTTTTCACTTACGCTCAAAGTGGTGAAAATATCCTAGGTAAAAGGACTTTTTTTTTCCTTTCCTTTCCCTATGATGAATGCCAAAGAAAATTGAACAAAAAGGGGAACAATTTCTTTGGAAGTACCTAATTTTTGACACAGCTCTATTTTCTGCCTGATTTAATGGGAGGCAGGAAAGTGGCAAATTTAAGAGCAAACTTGAAAATAGTCATTACATCGGTTTGCTGACCAGTTAGTTCAGCAGTGAATGACCTAATTTGCTCCCTAAGACTCTCTCCTGTTTGATATCACAAGAAAAGCTCTGTGTGTTAAAATGTGCATCTCATTACATTATGCAGCATGGGCCTCCATAATGTGATGAGATATGACATGAAGTTAAAAAAAAGGTCTTTTGTGCTTCTGCTAAGACCATATGTTGCAATATTTTAAAAGTCTACAAAGATAGGTGCCTCAGAAGTCAAACTGCTGTCTTAGAAAGGCACTGGCAGAAATTGTCCTCCTAATTCTGGCCTTAACTGACTCTCCAGTTTAGTTTTTAAAACACTCATTTTTTAGTTCCAGGGCCAGATAAAAGGAAACAAAAACTCTTATTCAGAATTAACTATTTCTATGCCAACAATGAAACAGATTTAGAGTGGGCAGAGACCAGCTGATCTCAGATTAACAACAGCTAAAGGCATGGCCCTCTCCATTCCACAGCTTCATTGTTCAGGGCTGCATTCTGACTGAATATTCTGGTCTAAACTGAAGATAACTCAACTGAAATCAAAGTTACTTAGCCTAGGCAAAGTTAAGACTCATCCTGCATTTTCTGTTTTACCCAGGGGTTGAGCTCCTATTGTCCTAGAGCTGATGGGGAATTTCCTAAAAAGTAGCAAGGAAAACTGTGTCAAGAAATTCCATATTTTATTCTTCTGGAAGATTTGTCTAGGTTCTTCTGTAATTTCTTATTTGCTCCTCCATCAGGGAAAAGAAGGAAGATTTAGCCTTCCAGCTCAGTGTAGCACTACTAGTAGCTCCATTTTCCCAGAAGTTTTCCAGTGGAATAGCACATATTTGTTTAATTGAATGGGGTTGGGATGGGCTTGAACGGGAGACAAAAGCTGCTAGGTTTCTGAGGAGATCTCTGTGTGTGCACTTGTGTGTTTTTGTGAGGCTGAGGGGTGGCAGGGTGTCCAGGCAGAAGGAAGATTGCAAATATTTGACCAGCTGCCTCAGTGCACCCCACATCTGAAGGGTTTAGCTGAGCCCAGCCACTGCATGCACACCAGGAGATGTTTTCCCTGTGATGCCCCTTCAGGAGAAAGCTTGGGGCAGGGGTACTGTGGGTCTTGCCTCTTCTGGCCACCCCACTTCCTTTCACTTTCCCATCCCACAGGAGTGGGGAAATCCTGCCATGGAAGGTCCCATCTCAGTGGGGACCAGGAGGGAAAAGGTACTACCCCATCTATTTTCTTTCATTCAAATTGATTTAAAAATCTGATGTGTAAACATTGCTGAATACTTATCATGCTGTCACTGTAGAGCCAGCTCCTGAAGCCCAGAGTGAGCCCTTCCTCAGTCAGGGAGCTTTAATTTAGGAAATATGAGTAAAGGCACTCAGTCTTTCTATAAAAACCAGTAATGAGCAAAGGCTTCATTAGCAGGAGGTGCACATTTGATGTCCCTCTTGGGAGTGTCCTCTGCTGCTGCCCCACCACACTCTGCCATCCTGGTGTGTGGCCACAGGAAGCTGCAGGCAGAGACCAGCCTGGGGCAGGTCCTGGACCCACAGGTGCTGGACCCAAGCCCCACCCTTTGCTCCTGCCACCTTTGCTGCTGTCCAGCAAATGGCTCCCCAGCAAGAGATGGCTGGAGGAGCAATTTGAAGTTATGAGGACAAAGACATCTCCAGATTATGAATGCCCTGAAACACCTTGAGCTCGTTAGCAGCCAAGTTGCACTGTGCTAGGACTTGGTGCTGGCCCAGGAGGCACTTCAGAGAGCTGGAGGTGAAAGTAGATCTGTAGCTCACATTGTTATTTAGCACCAAAGCCCTCAACAGAGTAATAGGCCAGGAGGAAATATTTCGTAACACTGTGATAGATATGTACCATAAAACAAAGCAAGTAACTAACCCACCTTTGCCCTCTGAAGTACCTGTAATTAAAAAGAGTTACCCTGAAATGAAGTGATCATCACCTGGGGGAAAGGAGAGCTGCTTTAAATTCCTTTATTTCACAATCTGAATTCTGCATATGGGAGTTTCATTAAAGGCAGTGTTTTTCAGTCATGATGTTATTTTGTGTTTTGCCTACAAATGGTGATGAGTTGGTTCTATCAGGCTGTCAAGTGACTTCAGGAAGCTGGAGAAAAACAAAATTAAAAGAGAACCTGAGCAATCTCTCACTTTCCCCTGGTATGTACAGGAGTGGCTTTTCCTTCCAGCCAGTTATGTGTTTATATTTTTTTCATTCCCCCTCTCTGAAAACAGACACTTTGGTGAGATCCAAAAGTTCTGACTTCACTCAGTTTATGCCTCATTATATACTAGAGAAAGTCTAGTGTCTGTAGTCCCTTCTATACTCTGTTTGCTGTTTGTCTCTGGGAATGAAAGATGAGGCAGAGAGCCACAGATGAAATCCTGGGCCCCTTAAAGGCGAGAGGAGTTTTGCCATTGACTTGTCTGGGGTCACAGTTTTGCCCTAAGTCTTTTATTTCTGTCTTGTACAATGCCAGGCAGCTGTCAAAGCTGATGCCTAGTCGGTTCATTAGACTGACATGATCAGATTTCAATTTCACCAAACCTAAACTCTTGGCATCTGCACGGAGTTTAGACCAGAGAAAAAAGCCAATTTTTACACAAAACATTCACACTTTTATGAAAGTATGCAAGTGGTTTCTAGTATGAATGCACATCAAGAGTGCACCTAACAGTTTTGTAACCAGTTCAGCTCTGCAAAATGATACTAAGAAAGCTGATGGTGCAAATTGTGAACTCTCAAACCCTACTGCTTCCACAACAGTTCTTCACAGAAGAAAATCATTCAACCACCATGATTTGACTACCATTACCTTGAATTTATACCAAAGCAGCATGGAGGTCTTAGTCTTTTCTGGGAGCAAACACTAAGCATGCACAAGTAATAAGAGGAGTAATATCTGCACAGGTTTGGAAACAGTGAACATTATGTCAGCACATCTGTGCATCTCATTTGGACATAGAAATTAATTACCTGGAATTGACTGACAAAGCAAGGACAGCTTTCTGATCCTTTATTCAGTATAATATGTTATTGCAATAGCTGTTTAAGCTCAACACGTTTCAGAGTTTCCATATACTTTGAAATTTTTACTGCAATATCACAGAAAACACAAATCTGAGTGCAAATTGTACTGTATGTCTTCCAAACACAAAATAAACCTTTTTTTTAGAATTATGCACCTTCAGTGAGGATATCGTCAGTCTAGTGAGTATTGCCCTCTTCAGAGCACAACAGAGATTTGGCTTCTCTAAGTGATACCTTTGCAATAAAAACTCCAACATGTAGAAATTACAAGAGAAAAAAAAAAAAATCTCTTAAACCTGAAGATTTAAAGCAGCATTTTAGTTTAGCTTTTTAATCTACCTCCTGCTTTTTTCACTCTGAACCAACAAAATAAAACCAGACATTCCCCAGCATGGCTGACAGAACAGTTCTGAGAAAAGGCTGAATTTTGCAGGATGTATCACTACAGGAGTTTGTAATAAAGCTGCAAACTTCAGAAAAGGTGAGATGAAACTTTTCACAACATTGTCAGCCTTGATACAGCCACAGCACACGATCCTGTGTTAGGCAAAGCTACTGACAGTGGTGGGTGGGGGCTCGGGCTGGAAAAGGTCTGCAGGGGTTTGGGCATTCTGCCAATAAATCCGCATAATGCTGAGGCTAAAAGCCTGAATGTGCTCACATTTACCCTCATATTAAGCATGAGTAATTACCTTCCAATGAGTGGAGTTACATGCATGTAAAAGCTAATGCAACAGGGAAGACTCTGTCCATATGATGGGAAAGGCTGCTTGCATAGAATAATAAACCCCCACTGATCATTCCCGTATTTTTAGAACTGAACTTGGGCTGAACCTCTCTCAAGGTTACAGTGCTTTCTGGTAACTTATGTCCAGGCCTTCTGCATTTTTGGCTCCTGGCCTAGATAAGGACTTAAAGCACAAATAATCAGCTTAAGGGCTGTTTCCCACTTGAATCAGAGAGGAAGTAGGGGAATCTCACCAAGCTGTCTTTTTTTCAGATGACTTCCAGCCCTGTTTCCAGACCTTTGGGGTCTGTCAGAAAACCCTGCAGTGGAGTCCAGCCTAGTTTGGATTTTTCCCCCCTGCTGACACATTTGCTGAGTCTCCAGCAGTACCCTGTGGGGCAGAGATCTGCCTGGTGGCTCTCTTGCTGTGTAGACCATGGGTCTGGGCTCGAGGAATGCCCTGCAGACATCTGGCACATCTGACATGACTTCAGTGAAATTCTCTGCTTGGCGTGCATCCTGTCACACATCACTGAGATCTCAATCTCAGTTTCTTTAGAGGAAATAAAAACATATACTTGTGTGCTGTTCTCAGCCAAATCCCAGCTACAAGGGCTTTAAATAATTGTCCCCAGACTTCTGTACTGTCTTCTTTCTCTGTGCCAAGAGTTTTTAATTCTTTCCCCTATCTGCCTTCCCAGTTTGAAAATTGTGCCTTATGTATTTTAATTTTTTTTTTTTTTTTTTTTACTTTTATTTTTGTTGGTGGAAGCAGAGTTTCAGAGAACATGAATGAGATGCATGTTCATACAGGAAGCCAACCTAGGTAGCACAGAAAGTCAAAACAACCAAGGTCACTTGGAAGTCCTGAATGTGTCTCCCTGATCCTGGCCACAAAATCCTAAATTCTGGTCTGGGTCACCTCTTCTGCTCTGTCAACCTGTACACATGTGAAGAGCTATTCAACACTTTGTCCCTGCAGTTTCTGTTGGAAAAGACCCATTGGTTTCTTGATTAATGTTTACTCCATAACTTCCATTTGTCTTCTCCCTGGCCTGCCTACATTTTCCTTCCAAGCCTGTTTTCTGATCACACTGCTGTTCCCAATGTCCAGAACGCTGCTACGAGCCCAGGCCAAGGCAATTATCCCTGCACCTATTTCCAGGATATGTTCATTATCACTGCTTTGCACAGATCACACTTCATGAGAGCCAGTTGATTTCAGAGCACTAACTAAGGCATGGTACAAGTGTCTCTCAATGGGGACAACTGCTGGGTGAATTCTTTTGCTGATTAATAAATTGACTTTCAGGAGGGGCACTATTTTTCATTCAACTAGTACTTTTTACCCCCTCCTGAAACATAAAGAAAGCTCAAATAGATCTCTTAAAAAAAGAGCTAAAACCTCACTGGGTTTCATTAAAATCAAAGCCTTTGTTATTAACTAGACCAAATTTAAAAAGAAAAAAAGAAAAGGCATTAAAACTAAAGCTCATATATTCAGAAAAAAGTAAATGTAACTTAAAATGAAAAATGGGTTTTCTCTCCTCCCCTCCACTTCACTGCATCCTCCAAATTTGTTTTTAAAATCTAGTCCAGAATTTTTTTTTCTTCAGCACTTGTGTTTGAAGTGTTGATCCATCAGAGGGTTTTTTTTTGTTTGTGTGAAGTTCTAAAATTGCCTCCTTTTTCTTGAATTTGTCCACCAAAATAAAAGCAATTGTTATAAATTGCTAGGATGTGTTCAGTGATATAACACATTTGCTTAAACATGCAAAATGATAAGTTAGAGTCACAGAAAATACATGGGGTTTTTTCTTTGTGTAGCTCTTTTTTTTTTTTTTTTTAGTTTCTATAAGTAGCACAAGTGTCAAGAATAGCATAAGTGTAAGGAATAATATGTTCTTAGATGCCTGTCTCTAACTTCCTTTAAAAGCAGCACTTCACAAAATTATGTTGACTGGTATTTTTTAGAATAATTGCAATACCTGGGTGTAGCAATGTTGTCCACAGTAGAAATTCTGTAGCTGGCACTCCATTATTAGCATTTTGATTGCACCAAATTTATCTTGAGATGAAAAGTAAACATCATTATCCTCACTGGAATGCAGTATTTTTTTTTTTTTTTGCTCCATAATTACAGGTCTGATCATTACCATTGCCTTTCTTCAATGACCCAGGAGTAGTAGAATATGGAGGTAGGATTAGAGTAATGTGTGATTGATGATGGCTGCTTTCATTACTTTATGTGGTATAAGTGAGCACCTAACAGATGGATTTCATCACCATGTAACATATAAATTCCAGTATATGATAAATTTCTGTACCTCCAGTGTACTGCAATATTCTTTGCAGAAATAATGCATTACTTTAGTGAGAACTTTCATTAAATTACAGTTTATGCATTTCATTATACAGAAGATTTTTTCATCCTACATTAATTATTTTTTTATTATTATTATTATGCAGTATTTTTTTTAATGTCAAAAGATAACCTAGCAAGTAATACTCAGTTAAAAATGCAGGGAGAGGAGATGTTATTAGGCTTTTCATGTTTTGTGGCTCAGGGATGGCTGTTTGGCCTGAGAGCTTTTTAAGAAGTTTTACGATTAATTGTTACACACAAGTAGACCTTTCTCTTTTGCCTAACGATGAAGGACAGATCTTGACCTCTGCTCTGGGAAGACCAAATTAAGTAGACAGCTGAGGATTCTCCCAATGAAACAGCTTTTATAACCCAAGGTTGCTCCTAAGAGCTGTTCTGGCATAAATATCTGCAGTCAACTCTGTAAAGATGGATCAAAGTTCTTTAGTAGAAGCAAAGCAGACTCTGTGCTCTGCAATGTTTCCAGACTGTGAGTATAGATTCAAAAATGCATTAAGAACATAGTAAAAATTGTTAAAACAGCATATTTACTGATTTGCCAAGGTCTGGTCCTTAGCAGTGTCATTTAATGCTATCCTAGTTTGTTCATTTAAAAAGCTTTCAATGGATATAAAGAGGATCATTTCATAAACTGTCTTTTGTGGTATAACTCAAAAAAATGTGGTCAGTATATTTTTTAAATTTCCTGTATTAATGGCTCTGTAAAAAATGAAGTTTTTGCACAAGTGAATCCTTGCCCTTTTTAAAGATATGAGCTTGGTTTTCCTTGCTTCTCTCATACAAGCCCAAAGTTCTACAAACTCTGTTCATTGTATAATCTTCTGCAGACTGAAATGACAGGATCAATATATTCACTCCCCATAAAAGTAGGTCTTTAAGTTCAAGGCATAGAAATATGTTTACTGCTCTAGGATGTCCTTAGGTGTATCTGACTACATTAAAAATGATTTTTAATTCTAAACATAAAACCATAAAACCACTTCTGTTTTTGTCAGGCAAATTTCTACATTAGGCCACACAGAGCAAAAGTTCCAATCCTTTACTAACAGGTAATTAGTTATCAAAGGTAACTGGATTTTCATTAGGTTTCTAAGCAAAACATTTTATATGTTTTTTTAAATGAACCAAAGTTCACAGTGAAGTAAATTTTACTGCTATATCTATGTGCTTTTCAAAGCAGTGATATAATCCTGCATTGTGACTGAGTCCCCTCTGAGCTTCATTAGAAGAGACAACCTGAAGTGCTTACACATTTCCTTCATACTCTTTCTCTTACAGGTCTTCTCCTATGAGAAATTCTACACAGAAACCTTCCATAGATTTAAGATACTTTTAATGCACTAAAAAAATACATAGGCACATTTTACTCCTCCAGAAAATGAATCCATAAGTTGTTGCTGACTTTAGCTGACCTTCATGCAAGTGTTTCATGATCAGTATGGAATGTGGGATGTCTGTGTCTGTAAAATGTTTTGTTTGAAAATATAGTCCAATAACATTGATTTATGGTGATGTCTACTCTCTAAACCCTTATGGATACTGCATTTAGAATGAATGAAATAGTGACAGTTCATCACTCTGTGTGAGGTGAGCAGTCTTGAAGCGTGAATCACACTTATACATGTCTAAGTTATCTAAGTTATTGTTAAAGTTCAAAAATACAGTTTATATTTCAGAATTTTGTTGTAAATAAATTACTTATTACTGGCTTCAACATTTGTGTCTTCTGAATGTGTATTCAATGTTGTAAAAAGAGTAATTTAAGAGAAGTTTCATGCTCAACAAATAGATTTTTAAAAGAGAAAAAAATTAGGGATTTTATAGCTTGTAATTACATGTGTTTTATGTAACATTTGCTAACTGCAATATCCTGATGTGCACTGTAAAAAAATCCCAAGATATTAACATTGAAAACTGACAAATCTGGGAGTTGAAATTGAGATTTATGTCACGGCAGGTTCATTATTTACTTCTCTGTGAATGCATGTCTCTGGTAATTGCTTTGAATTTTTTTTTTTTTTTCAACAGGGAAGTCATAAGATACATTGCTCTAAGTTCCCCTGGCTTTCACAACAGGCAGAAACAGGGTGAAATCCTAATAACTGATGAATAGCTCTCCACTGTATGTCCCAAGAGAACAAACTGATAAAACCCACCACGGTTACACTGCTGTCTGAAGGCCATTTAAAAGCAGCTTGTTAGTTGAACTGAGCAACAGAAAAGCTTGCAGTTAAACTGCTTTGCTAGCAGGTGTTCCCACTGCACTGGTAAACTCCTGAGTGGTTTAACCCATAACAGAGATATAACAAAATGAGGGGATACAAAAGGACCATTTTTTTGGGAATTATACATTAGATAATAATAGGAATTTTACAAATACACCACTATAAGAATAGTAGCAGTGTTTTATTTGTGGAAGGTATATGAGGATGAGATTCAAAATGTGTTATGCAAACACACTATAAGCAAATCCAATCCCACAAAGCCTTGCACACATGGTTAATCTTGCTGAGTCCACATAATGAAGTCAATCAAAAATACAAAGTTAAAGCATTTCTGTTCAGTCTTCCAGTCCAAATTTAGAAGAATGACATTCATATTTGATTCTACCCAGATATACACAACCTCCATAATTTTCAAGAATCTATCAATGTCTGCTTGTAAATTTTAATTCCAGATGAGTGAATTAAAGATCTGGAAATGGGTAGAATCAACACAGGCTACTCAAGGCTATGTTGTGTTCTGCCCTGTCTGAGAAGACAAGTACATGCTATGAATAATCACTTGTTAGGCTTTAAATCAAATCTTTCTGTTTTTCCATGTAGCCCATACCCTATTTTCAATCCTGTCTATAAAAAATACATGCAGGCAGCTACTACAGACCAGACATGAGCTCCCTGTCTATGAGAGCGAATTATAGTTCCCCTCTGCAATGTCATTTCAGTTTCATTCTTTGAAATACATTATAGGTGACTCTGGATTGATGTTGGATGGAATATCATTATATGATAAAATAAGGCCTCTAAAGATATTATATGTCATTTAGTATGAAATTCTTACTCAATCTTCAAAAGAGCTCCTTTTTTCAGACTCCAGGCTACTGTGCCAATAGAATTTTTAATGGGCAACTCAATGAAAATCCCAGTCATCTGGTATAACATGAGAACAGTACAGAGTGAGAAGTGCACCATTAGAAACCAATACTAGAATTTCAGCTTCTTCCTTTACTAATAGTGGACTATAAAGCCCTAATAAACTCTGTCTTTGCAAGCAATTTTTATCGTGTTTTGGATCTTTGGACTGGGGCTGTTTTGACATTGCTGTCTTGGGAATGACCTTCCTGGCTTAGAAGACATAGAATGCCATGCAAAAAAATAGGCATAATTTATCACAGAGGACATTCTTTTCTTCCAAATTTTCTCTTCCTCACATGGAATCTATTAATGCTTCCTTTAAGATCCTTGAGTGCATAGGATATACTCTCCTGCTTTCTTTATATTTATCTTTGACCCTATCACAGGTGATATACTTAATGCCAAAGTTGATATTCCTTGTAAAACGTGTCAAGAGGTTCAGTACATCCAGCCTGAAGGAAATAAATTTTAGATATAAATGGGAATGTGTAAGTTGTAAAATTTTATGCAGTAATTGAGTATGCTCTGTTTAAAGTCACTTTAAATGTACAACAGCAACTACAAGGGGAAGTAGAAAGTCGTTTAGTGAAAAGAGGGAAGACAAAAGAAGGGAACACAAACTTGGAACATAAATGTCCTTATCTGAATTTATGTTTCAGATCCCAATAATTTAAAAGGTTTTGGACTTAAGATGAAAGAAGAAGACAATGAATGGGGTTAGTTTTCAGGTTTGATCTAAAGGTTTTCTCCTTGCTTAGGTTGTCAGTGAAAAAGAGTAGAAAAGAGAGTTCAGTCTGATGCTTGCCAGCTCAATGCAAGGAAAATATGAGTTTGTTGCAGCCTAGTAAACCAGTAACAGCTTGCACAATCTGATTTTCATTCCAAGGTCTAAATATTGTTTGTCTATTGACAGCAGAGACAATAAACTAGCAAGATATCTCCTGTTCCTGGGTTCTGGTCAAGTGGACTCCTCTCAACAGGGTTTTCTATTGAGACTGTGACAGTAGTTGAGATTACAGAAGGAAATCTCGAAGTACTCTTGAAAGAAAGGTCTTGGAAGGATTGAGACTGTCACAAGAAATGATCTCACACATGCAGAGGAAATGTGGATCAAGAAGAAACACACACAGGCCATGAAGACATTGTCATTTTAAAATATGGCAATTGATTTCCAGTAGAATGAGAAAATATGGAAGTTTTAGCCACTGAAAAGCAGCACAAGAAGTGACATTTGGAAAGGAAGATAAATGTTAAAACAGCTAAGAGGGAAAAGAGCAACTTCTAAGCAAACTTGAAAGAGAATGAGAAGATTGTTAAAGATATTGGAAGTAAGTAAATTTCTGAACAATTCCAGGAATTCGTCAGATCGCCAGGAACTGAAAGAATAGCACACACATACACGTACACAAGGCAGTATTCTTTGAATCTGTATTAAACCTAGAATATGGTGTAAAGATCTCACTCACTCACAGATCAAATTTGCATGGTATGATCTTGCAATCTCTTAAGAGGCAAAGAATGTTTTTCACAACCTCCAGCTTCAGAGCTGAGTCACTGCACCCCTAACTGGGTAAATTTGAGCAGCATCTGCTTCTCTGAGCTGTGTCAGAGCCATCTGCTCTGCCTGCAAGGCCAGGGTGGCTCTGGCTGTTGCCACCCTCCTCTCCAGGATGCAGTTGTAGAATCAGAGTGCTGGGAATCCCTAAAAACACCACCTACTGACAAGGGGAAAGTTCAATCTGCTTGGAAAAAAAAATACATAGAGCTATAATAGACTTATTTTCTCAACGTTTGTGTAAGTGCGTCAACAAAATACTGTATATTTCAGTACCAAAAGTGCCTCCAGGTCTTTGTCCAAAGAATAACATAATTTTATTGCACTAAAAGGAGTTAGAAGCAGCCAAACTGATGGCAAGTAAACCTACCCAATTATAGACAAAGCTGTATGGTAGTTTCAGACCATTGAACCATGCTGCAGAGCCATGCACTGTGATTCACTAATCACTCTCCTTTACACTTTAATCAAAGCAAATATAGCCATCTCAGCTTTTTTTATCCAAATATTTAAAGATTTGTCTTCCAGTTATAACCCCCTTATGCAATAATTTAGCACAATCATTTCTTACTTGCATCCCATCATCAGATATTTCAATGCAAAAATAACCTAAATGGAGTTCTTTGTCAACATAATACAAACCATAACCCAGCTTATTAAACTCTTTTGGGGGACTTACCTGACTCAGAACACAGTTATTATAGCTCCTTATTTTTTTTTCTCTGAGTAAATCTCTATATCTATCTCATTAACAGCACCATTTAGAGTTTCTTTACATGAAAACAATCAGTTTCATTAATATCAGAAGGATTAACAAGCAAGAAGTGGCATTTTCATTATATATTACACAAAATATTTTCCTGTATAGGGTTTTATAACAGAATATTCACTTTACAAAGTCTGAGGGATACCATCAACTCAGTAAAGCAACAGAAACTGAACAATTCTCTGAAGGTTATTCAGTAAGGGATGGCAGGACAAAGCAGAGTCCTGAGGTATTGTAACTCACATTTTTTTGCTTCACTCATTAGGCACCATTTCTTCATTTAATTTGTTATTCTTTCTAATACCATCTGAAGTAATCATAAATTAGTGGATAAAACAGAACAATGAAAACCTGGTTATTTCTTATCTAGCAATTATGATTTTACCCCATGAACTAGTGTATTAATCAGTTTCCTTTCCCTCAGCTACTTTTTCTTGCATAATTGTGCTTGTCCTGGAAAGTGGTTGGGTTCTTAAATTACTTCAGGGTTTTCCTCCCTTTGGAAGACAGAGTTAGCTATTTATAGAGACTGAGTCTAGGACAGGTTTGAGCATCTACCTCCATGAGGAGGCTGAAGTCATTGTAAGATTCAAGTGTAGGGAGGGAGAAAATGTAAAATTCTGTTTCAAATGTAGGTTCACTGTTACTGGCAGTGTAATTATGAACTATTTTTTTAACAGCGGTCTGATGCAAATTTATGATAACTGATGTTCATTTGAGATTAAAAATCAAATTATTTAATTTGAAGTGCATTGGAGCAAGTCCCCAAAGGTTTCAGCTCTATAATATGTTGAGTCACATGTCATGTCTTCCATCAGTAGATATTTGTAACCAGAAATTGACATATAGCATATTTCAGTAGCAAATATAATAGTTATTGAAATAAATAATTATAACATACTTTCTCCAATTAATTATTTTCAGTGATGCACCTAATTTCATTAATTTAGATTTTTTTATTGAGATAGCCACAGGAGTCCTAGATAGTATTCTTAAAATCCATTGAAAGTTGTAACATCAGTTATGATTTTCTGATGTTCTGTAAACTAGTTTTTGTAATGACTACTGTTCTCCAATAATGACAGTTAAAGAAAGATAGTTCTGGTTTTTAACCCGTGTTGTAAATATAGCATAAATGTCTTTTCAGATCATGTCTACAGCAGCTATCCTGTTGTAATATCAGAAGAGCCATTTTCACAGAGGATCTACAAGGGTAGAAAATGGCAATATAAATGGTCTTTTATTATAGATGATGCTGATTAAGAACAGTCTTTTACACATACATCACCAATGTGAAAAATAGGAGCCAGTGTGTCAAAACCAGGCATTTTTGCATTAAAGGAGGTGGGAAAACATTAGGAGACAGAGGACTGGTATGAGGAAAAAAGAAGGAAGATCTGTGAGGAGTGAAAGAAAAGACACAGGCCTAAACCACAAAGCAAAGAGGCAGAATGAGGCAAAAAAAGGAAAAGGGAGGCTTGAGGTAAAAGGTGACAGGATCAGAACATACAGTCTGGAAATGTATATAAAGGAAGCACAAAACTACTCATTCTGAAGCAAACAATAAAGTGATCCTTGTCCTCTCAATAGTTCCAAAGGAAAGGGCAGACTGCAGAAAGGAAGGAAGGATCAGCAGACTCATCAAGGGAAAGGGAGAATCATATAGCAGGGACATATTTTAATGTATGGTGCTGGATTTTTACTGCTTGCAAAATTGTCTTTTCAGATAACACACATGAATGGAATTTATAGTGTTTCATTCCTTAATACAAACCATGCTTTCTGCTTTTATCAGCTCCATCCTGCATTTGTTGTGATATTCAGCTCATTTCCCTCTCAACACATTCATTGCAAAGGCTTTTTGGACAGGAAGAGCGGAGAGGAAAGTATTTTAAATGCATGCAACATTAGAGTTGAAATTTCAGAGTTACAGCTCTGAAAATTGCAGACCACCTTTACAAATAACTTCTCCTTTTGCTGTAGCTTTCTGGAGCAGAGCTGACTGCAGTGCACTGGCAGGATGGAGCCTTCCTGTCGTTTGCTGTCTGGGCGAGGCGGCACTGGCAATACTCACTGCCCATTACGATGAGACACGGGCATCACCCTCCAGCCTCATATAAAACAGGGTTTAACAAAACAGTAAAATCAAGTCTTTCTTCCCAACAGGGGTAGAATGTCTAAATTGTAGCCAAAACAGGCTCACTATTTCCTACCCTTTCAAATCTTCCTTGCAGTAAGACATACAAAGGCAATTTCCTGCTCTTAAAGTTCAACAGAAAATATTGATCTGCTGTAGATTTACCTTTGCACACATGGGTTCAAGCATACACATCTTTTTGTAGGAGTCTTAGTTAGCATCTTTTTTTGGCTGTTACCTATTTACTGCTCCCTGCTGACAGAGGAAATTCTCTTTCTTTGGTATAAAGGAAGCCCCAGGAGAATTAAAGCTTCAGCTACAATAATCCAGGTACTTTGAAGACGATATGGAATTCCCCAAGAAGCAATGTCTATCTAGAAGTTCAGTGTTTTTCATCACATACCATACTGAGCATAATGATGATTCCTTCAAAACTTCTCATGCAATCATTTTTTGTTCTCTTTTTCCTCTTATTTGAAGGCTGATTTCCAATACAAAACAAATTTTCAAATGAAAACCACTAAAAAAGCTTGCCAAACATTTCAGTTTGAAAGTGTCAAAACAAAATTTTCTGACCTTAACAAAACATCTTTTCTTCCTGGAATAAAATTGTCGAATTTGTCAGGTTTCTGTAAAACATTTTACTTGGACACATTGGCATTTATAATCTCTGATAAAATTTTCTGTCACAATATTCCCAGCTGGCCCTATAATAAGGCAGTAGAGATTTCCACCAATTGAAGACAGGTCTTTTTTGCTCAGACACTGCCATTATAAGAAGAAATATGTACATACATAATGAAAATGTTCTATGTAGACCCTTGTTATTATTACTCTTTGCTGTAGTTTTCTCCAGTGTTCAAAATGAAAGATCAGGATGGGAATGTACTTATATTTGCAAGTAATCAATTTATGTTACTTTATAGAAACGATAGGGCAAAAAACCATACCACTATATTAGCTGAAAAATATTGAGCTGTTCAGGGAGAGCCTTTCTGGAGAAAGTCTTAGTTTTTTTTCACTCTTCACAAAAAAATGCACATTATTAAACCATGTGCCATGCTGCAAAATAAAAGTATATAGATATTACTTTTATGACCACAGCAATCTAAAAATTCAGCCATGTTGGTGTGAAAATCCTATGAAAACATATTGTTAAAATGAGCAATTTTTTTTTCCTGAATAAAAACTTCCTTTGGTATATTAAAATCCCACATTTTGGCAGTATTCAAAAGTTATGACATATTACTTACATGTTAATAACCCCTATAATGATTGTTCCACTAATGCTACACATGTCAAGTATTCCCTGGCCCTCTGCTTAAACCATTACACTGGAGTCCCATCTGGTTCTCATGTCAGAGGACTCCAGCAGACACTGGCATCACTACTCAGTAATCTTTAAAGATTTTTTTTTTTTTTGCTACATGGATTTTTAAATTGTGTAGTGAAATTGATGAACAGACCACAAAGTCATGCTACTGTAAGAGAGAAAATTGCCAAAAGATGACAGGAGGCAGTAGAGAAATAAGGAAACAGAATTCGGCTAAGGAATTAAAATCTCTCTCAATAAAGTATTTTTTTTCCTAGAAGTCTCAGTGTAATACTAAGTTTAGTGGCTAATTCAGGTTTCAGCTTGGATTTGGATTTATTGGGAGAGAGAATGGTAGAAAGGCTGGCATTTCTGAGGTGGTGCAGCATGACAAGGAGCAGCTGCACAGCCCCTCATCCTGAGCTCTGCAGCCTCTTGCCCTGGCCAAATCATGGAAGGGCCAAGACATTTCTGCTGTCCATCCTCATCCTCAGTATGTCATGAGACATTAATGCAAGCCAACCAGCACTGATTTTATAGCACTGTTTTTATAGACTCAACAAATGAAAGTAATTAAAAGCATAATTGGGAAGGATGTTTATGCAGATCTTATCAATGAGAAATGAAGTTAGCAAATGCCTATAGAGAAAGTCTGCTAAATGAACTTGTTTAAAAACTCATAAACAGGCTCATTTCTCTAAAAGATTGGAAGGAGTTGTTTAGAGTTCCCAATTCAATTAATAATATGCTATTTTTAATGTTTTGTTCTGGTAGCAGTCTAACGATATGCTGTTCCACATTTTCAATATATATCATCTTGCATCACAACCACTGGATATGATTTGCTCAAAATTCTGCTTTCCTGACTGTTTTCCAGGTGGTGCTTTTAAGCCTATTTAGCAGGGCAGACTAGGGAGCTGCTGAAGACATGGTCAAAACTTCCCTGGCCTCAGCTAATACCTATCTGGAGATGTCACTGCAACTTGAAGTGCACAGACTGTAACTTCCCTTTTTTCCTGCTTGGCAGTGATTCACAGCTTCCTCTCATTTGTTCCAGTAAGTTTATTCTCAGTGAAATCCAAAGAGGTTAAAAGAAAACAAGATCTGAAAAGAGCTGAGGGGGCAGGTTACGGTGTGTGGATGTGCTTAGCAATGCTAAGGAAGGGAAGAAAAGCAGTAAAAAGCAAGCACTGAGATCCTGAGACTTTCGTTTAGAGACAGATTTGCAGGAGGCATAGGTTACATACACATTAGCTGTTCAGGCCAAGACACAATCCCTATTTCTGTTAGGAAGATATCCATACTATTAAAAAATATATACATTTGTATTATGATATAAAATAATTTCACCTCAGTAGTAGTGCTATGAATTTGAAAGTGTTGAGAAAGACAGAATGAGGTTTCCATATTTGTAGTAAAATGAAATTAGAAACATTGTCTCTACCGAGAACAGCCAGCTCGAAGTAGATAGCAACATGGAAATTCATCCCACTTGAGGATTTAATCTCCCTAAGACAGCTAAATACAATCCTTACTGGTGATTCTTTTTTTTTCTTTTTCCTCTTTCACCTCATAATGATTTTTAAAAGCCTGTGCTTTCAATACAGTATTGTTCCAAATCTGAAGGAAGTTTTCAAAATTATTTATTTCTTTTCTTTAAGAGGAATTGTGATAGACATTTAATTTCCTAAACTTAGATGACATGAGAACAATAGAATATCTTCAAGTTTCTTCAAGTATTTCTATCACTGAGAGTGTTTGCTGAATATAGCATATAATTTTCAAATTTAATCTCTTGAACTCCTATGTTTTATAATATTGAGTGTACTCATTGAAAATTAGATACTCTCTGGTGTAAAAAAAATCTCCACACAGAACTTTATGAAATCACAAACTGGAAATTTTCCTCACTTCTTAATAAAACCTGTCCTTAAAATTAAGCATTTGAGGAATGTTTTAGAGATTAAATGTCAGGCCTCAAGAACATGAAGACTAAGGCATTGTTTCTATCTGTACCCTTTGCCTAGAAATCCACACTCAGCTGTGAGGTTGGGGCAATGAATCAGTGCTGGCTGAAGTTAATAAGAGGCTCCTTTTCTAGCTCAGTGAATAGCAGCTTATTCCTTTATTGCCTGTTGCCCTGTATAGTCACCTTCCAATGTCATCTCTTTTTCTCCTTTTACAGCAGCTTTGCTTCAAACATAGAGCAGATCAGCCACTCCAGGTTTTTCTTTCTTTTCTTTTTAAAAGTAAGAGGTTTGTTTGGTAGTTTTCTAGCTTGTTAGTGTTTTTTGCGAGGGGGGAGGGGGGGAGTGGGGTGGGGAGTGTATGCATGTTTGTGGTTTTTTGTGTTTGGTTTATTTATTTATTTATATATTTATTTTCCTCTTAAATAATACTTCCAGAGAACAAATTGTCTGTAATTAGTTCAATATTCTTAAGTAGCTACTCCTTACTGACATCCATGATGCTGAATAATTTACTACTTCCATGAAGCTAAGTTCCAATTCATTGATACCCTATTTGAGAGCTGTAAACAGAAAGTGCCAGCATGTACTGCTCATGTACAGGTATTACACAAAAAGCACTTATCTGGAAAAGAAAAGAAACTCGTAAAAGTTACTATTTGTTTGCAGTGTGATTAAGCATGTAAACTTCTTGTTTATATATGATGTGTGAATTTTAAATTTAACTTCATGACAGTTTTGGCTGAAACACCTGATAGACAAAATTATGGCTGGAGAAAGATATTGTCTCTTGCCTGCGTCTTTTATTATCTTATAATCTGCTGGATTTTTCTTCCCACATATTACAAATTCTCTCAGTACTGTGCTTTCCTTATTATACAGATATCTTAATTCTAAGAAATAGTGCTATTTGTCATGATAGGAAGGAGCATTATAGCATAATGAATACTCTCATTTCCTCTAATTTTTAATAAAAAGTTTAAGCGGTTAAACTGTGCAATCCGCTGGTGTTCATTAATGACACTGCATATTTTAATGGTGTATTTATTATGCAGCCATACAGACAGAGTGGAAAAGATGTTCTGAGGATATTTTTATAGTTTCCAGTTTCAAATGTTGCAGGCAAAATGTAAAAAGACTTTCTCATGTACATAGATGCATCTGGAAATTCCCAGATTAACTGCTTTGGAAAATTGAAGGTGCTTCTTTTTTTTTCTACATTAAAACATCTTCCAGAAACATGGATAAACAGAGGCTCGGGCTCTCTGCTGGCAGAACACAGCTTCACTGGGAGTCAGTTCTCTGTCTCATCCTCTGCTGTAACTCTACAAAACAGTCCTCAGAAACAACCCCTGTGCTTCCATCTACAAAATACTGATTGACTTGACAACCATCTTTGATACCCTCGTGATCACCCGCTGTTGAATATTTTGGTAACCATCTTCCCTCTTATACTTTAAGAACAGCAGACTAGACCTGGTTGGTCCTTGAACTTTCAATAGTTATTATGCCTGCTCTCCCAGTTAATGTGGCTTCACTGTAGTCATCCTTCATATTTTATATAACTTTGGTCAGCATTGCAAAAATGAATGCAGGATTAGCCCTGAAAAACAATTTAATCTTCATGGTGATTTAATTCTAGGCCTTTCTGAGAAAACTTTCCAAAGGCGCCCATGAGAGCTGTTAAATTATTCATTGTGAATAACATTTATTCCAAATACTTTTTCCTGTTTGAAAAACAGGCCTTGTATTTGTTCAGGATTATCTGCCAAGTAGCCTAAGGGATAAAGTCTCTGTCCCTGGTTCAGGGACAAGTAGTCCACTCAAGCATTTGCCTGCTCCTCATGGTAGCCTGTGGCAGGTGATTTCACACGTGCTGCCAGCAAGAGCAGCCAGACAGAAAGCCAGACTAAGAACAAGCATTTTGGGAAGATCCATAGGAATTGGTTAAAGCATGTAACACACATGCATGTCAATGTTTTACACCATAATTACTTCTGTTGGAAATGGTTTTCTTTATATTTCAGGCTTTCTGAATTCCAGTAAATAATATGCCACAAGTAACAGCAACTGAAGTTGCTGTTTCTGGTCATTCAAACTGTCACAATTCATCTGCATCTTTATTCATGCATCTGGAGAGTAGACTATGATAGTGACATTTGCTACAAAGACATTTGCCAGTAAGGAGAGCCTGATCCTCTTCCACTGACTATGCTGGTCGCAACTTTCAGACTGATAACGATTTTCAGTCACTCCCAATCTGGCTAATAAAACTCAGCCCAATAATTTAGATGTGAAAGACTATTGTGTGATTATTACAAAATTCCTGAACTCCTGCCCCTGCCTGGGACTATTCAAAAATAGGTGTATTTTTGGTGCCACAAAATGATAAATTGCAGAATATTTCTAGAGTTTAAATATTTCTGAAAGAGCAATTCTTCACTCCCTGCTGTTTACAAGGGAAATATTGTCTACAAATAATACATTACATTAACTGTCCTCTTTATCATAAAGCCATGTTGAATACTTGTAACATTTATAAAAAGACACCAACTGATTGCAAGATGAGCGTTACCCTTGAGCAAATTATGAACACATTTATTTCAGTCTTATGCGTTTGAAACTAATTTTCTGGTAATATCAAAAGTGTTCATAGAATTAATTTCCTGTCAGTTCAGCAGTATTCAAGTGAATATTTTATGATTTTGCATTAGCTGTATTTGTCTAGAGTTGTGACATGATCGAGTCATTCTCTGAGGGAAACACATTAATAATTAAACTCTGTCCAATGTGGAGTGCTAAAGATGACAGCATAATTGTACATTTCAGAGACCGTTTCACAAGGCAGAGAATGAGAATTGCCCTGCCACCATTTAAATGTCAATTTAGAATTTCTTTCTAAAATTAAAAGTGTTGCAGAAAACAAAGAGGAAAAAGGAGGGGATAGGAAAACTGAAGCCAAATTTGAATTCTTGTCCCCTTTTTGCCTTCCCTTTCTTTTAGAATGTGAGCTAAATGTGAATGGCATTCCAAGAAAAAAAGAAGGGAGAAGGTGGATAAATGATCAGCTATAAGATTTTTTCTCCCCCTTTCTTTTGGCTATATAATATCATCACTGGTTGTAGTGCTCACTAGAGCTGTTTAGATGATAAATGCAATGTGCATAGATTAGCTCCAGAGAAAATACTGCTACCTGACACTGAAAGCTTTGATTGGTTTCAGCCCTTACATTTGACTCTTTTTTGCCCTGATAACTTCAGCAGTATTTTAAGATTTTAATTTACTTTCTAGTCAAATACCCATGGATGGATCACTGTTTTATTTATTATTTATATTTCTTTTTCAGCTTCTGTAAGTAAGACATTATTGGGCTTTAGCTAAAAAAATGTCACAATTTCTGTGGAATATATTTTGCAAGCACTTAAACTTTTCTCCAATGAAAAGTGCCTGTATTATTCTGGAGAGACAGCAGAGCCACATTTACCAATAGTGTATGAAGACCACTTAATGAGCACATGTTCTTAGAAAACACATAAATTAGAGATATAACAGTGTTTCCATAAGACCCTCTTTTTTTCCCCACAGCCTGTGCCTGTCAGCATACCAAAGATCCCCCTTTGACTAGAGTCCAGGTGATGCCCCCCTCATTCCCTGCATCTTTTACCACTTTCTCCCTACAGTTTCATACAAAGGCCCAAGTGAGAAAATGTAGCTGGATGGACTCAAGCAAATACAAATAAATGCAAGAAGTATCCTTTCTGTCCCCATGTTTTAGATCCCTGCCATGCTGCCTCCATCTTCCAGTTTCCCCTCTCCTACTTCAGCCTTACAGAGTTCACTCACTGTTCTTGCATGCTCCATTCAGTTGATCCCCTCCTGATAAATCCTTCCTTTCACATAAAAACATTTAGAAAATTGTATCCACTTCTTACCATCTCTGTGTACGTTCATTTGTGCTAAATCTTTTCCCTCACCCATACTTTGCATCTCAACCATTTAGATCATAAGCAGCTTAGGAAAAGCATTTGCTCCTCTGCCTCTGTACCTCATCTACCACAATTGTTGTTACTTGGCCACAAGCATATGAAACATGACTGCTCATAATAATTCATTTCATTTCACTCAACCCACTTACATCTCTATGGTATAATTCAAGATCTGTTTAAGGCAAACAGGAGCTTTAAGTGTATACAATCCCTGTGTTTTAAGGGGCATGTTTCAGATCTTTTTGTCCTACAAATGTGAAAAAGGAGTATTTGATCTCAATGGTGTGCCAATTTCAACAGTTGGTGTTACTTTCTGAGCCATTTTCTTAAATAAAAAGAAAGCAAACAGAAGAGAAACTTCTATGATGCTAAAAGTGATTGATGCCCCTTATCACTATTTGTATATGCTCATAGTTGGGTTCTCACTAGAAATACAGTTCTCAAGTACTACTTAAGTTTGTGTTTACTAAGGATGAATTTCACAGCAAACTTCAAAGTTTCAATAATATTTTAACATACCTAAGGAACAGTAAAAAAGAACATTTCAGTATGAAGTGCACATTAGAAAGCCAGTGATTTTTTGCACCTCAGTTTTTACCTTTTTAAACACAGAACATTTCTAAAGACAGAGAATGCTGATGGAAAGTTCAGACATGTGATATGAAAGAGCATATATTAAAAACATGATAATGAAAAATATATAGAGAGCTGTACTGTGTGAAATCATGACTAGGCCAAATTACCACCAAGTGAAAGAACACTTTTCTTCATGTTATATAACCAAGATATAGTTGCTTTAAATGATATCCATGTCTCTATAAACAAGCAGTTAAATAACTTGTGACAAGTGGTTCATTTTTTACTGACATTTGTTTATATTACTCTCCTGTTTCAGTACAGCTGTCCATGCTATGTGAATTCATGCTGCCATTAAACCACTTTTAAATTCTATAAAACTAACTAAAGCAAGAGAGGCTACTTTTGACAGCCACTCTTGACTCATATAAAAAATATCCATTCCAACTTTGCTATGAACTTATGTCAAGAAAGATCCCCTTACTCTAGTAAAATACTTGACCAGACAATAAAGCACAACTTGTCAGTGTTCACTACACCCTTCATTATTTCTGAACACATGTCACCATGTCCCTTTTCTGTCCACTTTCAATCACAGAATTCTCTCTAGTATTCAGATATTAAAGGTTGAGAACAATCAATTGCTTGTGTGTGTTGGGGGTTTTTTTTCCCAAATATTGAAGTTTATATAAGATAAAACCAGATATTCCCAGATATTTAAGTTTATATAAGATGTAAGTTTATATAAGATGTAAGTTTATATAAGATTTAAGTTTATATAAGATATAAGATTTATAAATATTTGAGTTTATATGTTACAATAGATTGAAGTTTTTTTAACTGTCATCCTTTGAAAACTGTGTAAATAAGATTACACATGATAATTAGTGTTTCACATTATTAGAAGGCTGATAAATTATTTAAATTCTAAGAGTAGCTAATATCAAGGAATCTGATAGGATTTATCACATATGTTTTTTTCCTTAGAATTTTAAAATATTCCTCCAGAACATTCCTTTTGAGATAATATGTCTTTTATTTCAATAGACTTATTTAGAAGAGAGTGATGACATGACTCTATGGGCATGTGACATCTAGCACTTAAAATTCTGCTCTTTTTGAGCAAAGAATAGTATTCACACCTGGGAGACTCTAGTTCACTAGGTCCCTTTGGTCAATCTGTGGCCCAGTGAGAGCTCAGAACACTGAAGATGTGCAAACCTAGTTTAATAGATATTTATTGGTCCTAAGAATTCATTAGCAATTAAAATGTTAATGCTAATGCTTTAACAAAGTTTAATGTTGTGCTTGCACATCCTGGGATTAATGCACTACAAACCCTTTCTCAGCAGTAGAAAGGAAGTTGACCAGACTCTTGGTCTGCTATTAAGTTCAGCAATTTTTTATTTTAACCACCAAGAGGTCCACAATAAACTCCAAAGAAAACTTTGCAAGACTACACAGTGTATTTGTAGCAGCAAATACTTGCATATTTTCTGTATCTATGAATTTTCAGATTGGAAATAAAACCTGTAGGCAAAAAATGCAGTCCTTCAGAAGAAATGAGACTTGGGGCTGTTCTAAATCCAAGTCAGCTCCAAATATGAAACCATTCCCTACATAAAATAATAAAAAACCAACACTATGTCAGACAAAGCCAAATTCCAGTGAACAAAGAGCTTCATTTTAGCACTTTCAGTGTCATGCACAGGGAGCTGAGCCAGTAACAGCAGTGTGAATCCCAGCATGGGTTTCTGTTTTCTAGTCAGGTTCTTCCCTGCTAACTGCTGTTTATTTCATCTGTGTTTTAAGGGCTGTTGCAATCCAGCAGTCTAGGGAAGAATCCTTCACTTAGTTCACATAGAATAGCCTATTTTCTTGTTCATTACACTATAACCTTAGTAACATAGATGTTTCTTGATTAGAAGTAAATCTTCAGAGATTTTTCCTTTCTTACTATTCTACCTTTTGAGCTACTGAAACCTCAATTAAGATGTCATTTTCCCCATCTAAAGTCAATGTTGTAGGTTTTTCAGCTCTATTGACACTTCCTTTCTTTTGTTTTGTCTTGGTATACTCTAGATTTTAGTATGCTGAGCCTTATTCTTGCATTACAATCTGTGTACATTGTTGGTACAATTCCACCCACAAAATTTGTCCTTGCATTCATAACTAGAGCATCATTAATGCAGAGGGGGACACTTCTGCTATTATTAGTAGCATCTGACAGAGTGAAGATCTCTTCATAGCCAAAGGAGACAGAGTAACTTCCCCAGACAGTGATTGAAGGCACTCAGGATTCTACCTTTTACCACGCATTACATAAGTCACTTAAAGTTCAGTGTCAACAAATTAATGTTCCATTACCTAAAATCAGCATTTTCTTACACAAAACTGTTATTATACAAGTACCAATTTATACTTAGTCTTTTTCCATGGAGATTTGATGACATTTTGAATAAAAAGGATGAAAATTTCTGTTCTGATTTAAAACAACAGCGACAACACCCACCCCCACCACCCACCCACCCATTCCAATACACCACCAATCCCCACCACTGAAATAAGAATATCAACAACCTTCCTCCCCAAAACAGACTGGTTTTGTTTCTTCTGAGTGCATGAGGAAGCCTTACAAAAACAACACACTGCCCATCCAAGGCACTGGCTATTTAGAACAAATGTGTCCTGCAGGAATTCATTCTGGATCTCATGTTTCTGCTAATGATGATGATTATGATGAATAACTGGCTTTTCCTGTTGCTTTTTCTGCTGATTCCTCAGTTCTTGATAGAAGTATTGTTGCTACAGTTATTGCTGCTGGTCCAACTGCATAATGTGAGCAGAATCCATAGAGACACAAACAAGCTCTTTAGCAGCCAAGTGATGAAACCTGTAATTTCACAAACAGGAAGGAGCAAAACTGTGAGTGATCACCAAACAGCACAGGAGGTGTGCCACAGAGAAAATCCCAAACAAGAACTGGAAGCGGTTCTGGGTCATGATGCTTTAACGAAAGTTGGGGCCTGAAGTTTTGGGGGATTGCTTTATTTTTTTCTTTAAATTAACTGGAGTAGCCATGTATTAAAAAAATCCCAAAGCCTAGCAACAAAGCAATCGAGGCAGGATCTGTGCTTTATTGACATCATTGGCTCAGATGTAACAGACATTGGCAGCAGAAATGGTCACTGTCAGAGCCAAGTGGGGACATGACTGTCAGTGTTATCTTCTGGTATGTGATTCCCAGACATATTTTGATTACAAGTCTCTTGTAAATAGTCAGATTTTTTTCCTCACATGCTTTATAGCACTGAACATGTATGGCTCTCTTTGACAAACAGAGCTACCCTAAAACACCCTGAGAACAAAGTAAACCTAACATAAACAAGCATATTTTAAAAAGAATGGCAAACATAAGCAAACATTTTTGATCTACGAACAGTAGCTAAAAACCTTCAAGTGCTACAAAAAGCAACAAATGTTCTTTCTAATCAGCTTTGGAGCCTGAAAAGATATCAGCTGCTTAATCTAGGACATAGAGTATCTCATTTACAGGCAGCCTAGTATCATAAAGATCTAATGACTAGCAAGATACTACATGATACTGTCTTCTATTAATTTCTTATTAGTCTTGTCCTGCAGCACAAAAGCTCCTGTCATTAGCACAGTTGATATTTTCATAATCTAGGGAACTTATATAGAAGGAAGGAACTAATGACACAGAGTTAGAACATTACCATATTTCTGTAAGTATGTGCAACCAGGTATTTGGCCTTACAGCTAAGGCTCCCAGACCCTTCACAGATCTGAGCACAGTTCTGCTACGGAGGCTTAATAGAAATAAAGAGATGGAAACATCTTTGGACTAAAGGTTTTCTCCTCAAGAGAGCTAATTTTCTCATGCCTGTCTGCAAGAGGTTGGTATTTTTCCACACTCTACTTTCCAAAAAACAGAAGAAAAGGACTCTTGAAGCTTTGGTGAGGAAAAAGAAAAACAACTCTGAAAACTGTGAGAAAAGGACTCATATGTGGATTTAGACTTTTAGGACAGTAGAGGGAAAATTATAATTTTGATTGCACAGCAGGACAGAGGGACATCGTTTAGATGTGGAATGAGGGCCAGAAATCAAACACTGTGAAACTTAAAAATGCAGCCTAAGGTGCACAAAAAGGTCTTATGTCCATGAGGTCCTAAAGAATATTCCTGTATGATCAGAAAATGACTGATTTATTTTCTTTTCTTTTCGAAATTTACATCCAGTTACACAGTGAAAGCCAATGATTTTCTCAGAAACACTATGGAATGACCAATTGAACTTGAAACTTTAAGTGTTAAAGCAGAAGGCTTATACCATCAGACATGAGCAAAGAGAACACTTGGAGACATGCTGCCATGCCACAGGGATGTTTTTGTCCAATCTTTAGGATAGCAAGAAGATTCAGCCTGTTGCAGCATTCTGGTATTTAATGTGAAAGCTTAACTCCTAGAATTAACAGTCAAATTTACTGATATTTTTAAACCCTTCAAGGGTTCCCAATAGCTTTAGAATTTGAATACTGAAGTATTGCAGCTGGTATAAATCAATTGGTATGAATTTAAGCAAGGAAAGAAACAACATCTTTAAATAGTAACATAAAGAGAAATTTACAAAGCACTGTGTATTTTCAGTGTAGTTTTAGACAAAATGTATCCTTAAATGGCTCCATACTTCCCTTGTTTATATATTCTGACATATACTGGTAGACTGGCTTGAAAAGAAGTTCTCATTACTGAGAAGACTAATTTTTCTAACACCAACTGAAGTCAGTGGCAATATTCCCATCCTGTTCAGTGGCTTCAGCACAGAGCCAAACTGAGAAATTAATCCTAGACCAAGCATGCCATTTGCAGCCAGAGTATCACATGACTGAAAGCCTTTTTTGTAGAATGTTGCTTATTTCAGTTCATTTTGTTTTATTATGTCTTTGAAACCTCTACATTTGGTGCAGGACAAGCACTTGAGAGACGTTAAGCTTCCCCTATTAAAATGACTTGTTTGTACAGGCAGAACAAAATTTAACAACACCAAACGCCTGAAAGGATCCTAATGTGTGACAAACAGGCTGCCTGGTCCCCTCCCCTGACCTAGGATGCTCCAACTCCCTGTAAGGGAACTGTTTGCACTGGAGCCCTCCCATGGGCTGGCACGTAAATCTTAAAAATATCTTTGAAGCCCATCTGCTGTAGTGCTTCATTTTTAATGAAAATGGAAGGTGCCAACCATAAGTGGTTTTGATACGCCAAGTCTCTCCCGTAATGCCAGCCTGCTGCATCTCAGAGGAGTCAATTTAAACACACACATATTTCCAGGACTTGTTTGTAAGTTTGTGATTAACTGTCTTTAGAGACAAAGTAAAAAAAAACCTAAAAAGACCAAATAGTAGGCCATTTTGACAATTAAGCTGTCAGTGTAAGATTGTTAGCTTCAATATAGTCTCATGAGTTTGCCTTATTTTGTTTTCCACACATATTTTGTACAAGGTGTGTATTCAGAAATTAACCTCTTTCCAAAGAAACTTTGATATTTCTCTTCTCAGTTGAAGCATGGAGTTTTTTTTCTTAAACCAAGTCAAACTCAATGAGGATGTCACCAACACAGTGCTGAATATTAATGTTGAATGGATTTATTTTCTTGAGGGGTTTTATATTTTGCAGACATGTAGGTATTGGCCCAAAAGACATCTAATTTTGTATCATACTTATTTGTCCATGCAGGTTAATATTTGCTATTCATTTCAGTTACAGTTCTTAAAAAAATCAGTGATTTTTTTTCAATAAAGGTTTTACCCAGGCACAGCAAGTAAAATAAAAATATCCAGATGCTTGAGAGATTTTTCAACATTAATTCAGTGAGTGTAAAAAAATGATGTTAAGAAAACAGACTCCAGAAAATACTCCTTCAAAAATTTGTGGTTTATTTTCCTCACCTTCTATAGACTTAGAATGGGAGTTTCTTTATTTGCTTGCCTCAGTGAAGCATTGGAATAATGTGCAGGTAATGTCTCAAATATTTCAATAAATTTTTAAAATCCCAGAAGTAAAGTAAATCCAGATATTATTGACACATTAGCAAGGTCACAGAACTTACAATTCAATGGAAATAGAGAGGTACTAAAACACTCTGAAACTTGGATTTTTTTCTTGAATACTGCCACAGGAGCATTACATATTTACTACTCTACCTGGAGTATGATACTCTATAACCATTTGTATTCCTCCTATAAATCTGAGAAAAGCTCTCTCTACAAATGATTAGGGGATTAACTTTCCTTGTGAGTAGGTTCACATTATGCATGGTCAAAGTCATATCACAGACACACATGGAAAAGAACATTTCAAGGGTTATAATTACATTCATATGTTGGCTAATTGGGCCCTCAGGGGCCTAGTTCCTAATTATAAGAGGGTATGCAGGAAAATATCAGTTAAAATGTATAGAATGAGTATGAGATTAAATGGGTTATGCTGGCTGTATAAAAGCCGTAAAACTTGATAGGGAAGGAATGCAGTAGCTTGCCAAGCATCTCTAAAACACAAATGTTTTTTTGATGTCATTATCAGAAGGAGATGGGAGGAGGTTCTGTTGTTTTAGAGGTAGTCTGCAAACAGCTATTGTAGCCTCAAGTGGTATTTTTACACAGTTCTAAGAAAATCAAGTAATGATTGAGCCAGATGACAAAGAAATGGAAAAAATTAAGAGAAACTTTTTACAACAACTTTGGGATCAAAAGAAGGTGAAAGGAACCTAAAGATCAGGAAGAAGAGAGTCCCACATTCATGTGTGTCACTGAGACCTATTAACTGGAAATGAAATGCTCTAAAAACTCTAGATATTCATTAATTAAAAATGCATAAGCTTTAATGACACTGTTTATTAGTTTAGCTAAGAGCAGAATTTTTATCTCCCATAATTGAAAACTATAGTTTATTACCTTGATTAGACACTAAGTAAAATATACAGGCTCTACTTTTTGCTCCATGTCTCTCAGAGGGAAATGCCTATAAGAATAAATTAAAGAACTTTTACAAGGTTGTAATTTATTTTATTTCACATCAAATGATATGTCCTTTGGACATGTCTATAAAAGTCTCACTGTTTATAGTAGATGTGTATGTAATATTACATTACACTTCGTAAGAGAAACTGGCAGGAACCCTGAAGCTGAATAAGAACAAGATTTTCTTTATCTCTTAAACCTGTCATTTTAATTTTCCACTCTAGACATTGCTGTATAAGTAGCCTGACTTAAGTTCCTGGTGACTGTTAGACCACATTCTTGTAACATTTTGCACTTAGTACCTAATCAAATTGCTTTCTATATTTTTATCTTGATTTATACCAATGGGTATATTTGTGAGTATACCCAAAGGAAGACAGTATTTTACAGCATTCTAAATGCAAATCCTGTTTTCTTATTTATGCTTTGGCCAGTGTAGCCACACTATTTAAAAGAATTTAAAATTAAATGCAGAAAAATTGAAATGACAATCCTAGCCTTCTAACATCTTGAACAACCAATCTAAAGCTCCACAACTTGTGGCAGCATGAAACTGATGTGAATGAGTCAGGCTTTCAGGCTTTCAGGCTTCACATGCTCAACCTGATCTTTGAGAAGCTGAAATTAATGACCACAAAAA
>VZRH01003822.1:1409538-1449859 GCA_013397555.1 Urocynchramus pylzowi | reverse complement strand
AAAAAAAAAAAAAAAAAAAAAAGAAGAAAATTCAATTTTTGTTTGTAAGTAGCCAAGTTGTATCAATATAATACTGTAGTTGAAAATATTTAGAAGACTACTGGTTGAGCCAGCCATTTCAGTGAGGTGGTGAGAAGGGGAGGCGAAAAGAAATTACGGATACCTTAGCAGGAAAACATTTTATTAGTCACATTTCCCCCATGGTACACTAGCAAGCTGTCTTACAAGGACATGAATATTGACAGGGTCTGGGTGGCTCCACTACAGCAGCCTCTAACCCAGCTGTAAGAATGATGCTCTCAACCTGGGATACTGAACATTTTTCTCAGTTACTCAGATGTTTACCAAGACATTCTATGTTGCCATAATCTTGATAATGTAAAGAGTTTTGCTGTCTTCAGGCTTCTGACCTAACCTGGCTGAACTGACTGGAAGAACTAAAATCTCAGAGTCATTATTTTAGGCCATTTTCAGGTTTGGGAAAACAACACTGCATTATCAAGTGCTTCTGACTTCACATTTTCATCCTATGCATAATTACAGGAACATTTTAGTCATAAGGTTTCAAATAATTATTAAAGGCTAAAAGCACAAGTCTGCCCCCTGAACATAAACCAAGGGAAATCCGTGCTGGTGCCAACTTCTTTTCTGAGAACATGAAGATATGAAAGTTGCTGTGATGCATAAAGGAGAATTTAGGAATATTGTTGAGGTTAAGTCTGTTTCCTCTCAAGAGGAAAATAAGTGTTCGAGTAGGATTCTTGCTACATGTTCCAAACACAAAGGGGAGAACTGATTGTGTTCTTTCCTTGAAAAAAAAATATAAAAATCAGGGAATGAGAAATCCAAACTGAAGTAGATTAATTATGACAAGCTGTAGGTTACAACTCTGGAACACCTACAAGCTAACTAGGTTTAAACAGCAAAGATGGTAAAACTTTTATTTTTAGGGAATGACTAAGGCAGAAAATCTGGTGACAGTGTTATTCAAAGCCTTTTTTCAGTACACATACAGTTTCTTATAAAAGGATTCCAAAGAGCACTGTTGACTACAAGTATGAATACAGACCAAGAAGAACACATTAAAAATTATCAAAATAGAATAAAAATGTACATATGCATTGTGAAAAAAAATCTCTTAATTTTTATCCATAGCACCTTAAGACTTTGAGTTTTTAAGTTTTATGCATGAATAACTGTCCTGCCAGAAACAATTATGAAATTGCTGAAGAAAACTTTGAAAATCACTGAGGTAACATCAAGAAGGGAAAACACTACTAGTCAGTATACATACTAAGAGATATTTAAAAAAGAATATTGTGATAGAAAATGTCATCTATGGAGAAAAAACCCCACATTGCAGTAAAAGAGGGATTCTCTGTAAAGCAACAGTCAGGAGACAAATGGACCAAAAAAGTTCCACTCAGACTTGGTTACTTAGTGAGACAGGTCAGAACTACCCCTTCAAGACATGGTGTTGGAATAATGAGGTAGAACTCATATACTAAGTCACTACTGCATAAAAAATCCCACATCTAGAGACAGGCAATTTTTAGCAAGTTATTTTGCAAATCAAAGTGAACTACCACGGGGTGACAGGATGTCAGTCATGGTTTCAGTTTGTTTTGTTCTTCAAAGGCCCCAGAGATCAAAATTCCCTTACTGAACACCAGCTAGCTAATAGATTGGGTGAATCTGGCAGAAAACAGACACAGAGATGGGAAGTGCTCTGTCCAATTTCTACAGCAAATGAATGAGGTCACTGAGGGAGAACACCAAGGAAGAGTTTAATCTTTTGGGTCAGATTTTCAAGTCACAAGAGCTGTATCTGTCCTGTTTTCTACCTGTGGAATAGGCATAAGAATTTTTTTGCCTCTTTTCTTTTTGTTCACATTCTAAGATTTTTCACATTTTCTTTTCTTATGGCTGTACAGTTTCTAATATTCATGGTGTAAAAATGGGAAATTATGGACTTTCTTGATCATTTTCTTGATAATTCCTTGACATCAGCTAAATGTCTACTTTGTTTGTGTACCATCATTCCATCACTAACTGAGAATAAGATAAGGTATTTGTACAGTCAAGGACTTTCCCTTCAAGGCAATTTTTTTACCCTGAAGAATCAAAATAGCATTCAAAAGGAAATTGTTCTAATAGCACACCATAGAAAACTTCTACATGGTTATATTAGTCTAATGCTATTCTAATGGATTAAGTTCTTCCTACTTCTCCATAAAGGAAAGCAATGGTATCTAGCAAGTCATGAAAGAATTAGATAACTTATTCAGTACCATTTTCCCTGCAGATGGTCATGTTAAAATGATTTTTTATTTGGTTTCTCAGAGAAAAATCAAGAGAGGGGAATGTGGAGTTTCTTGGTCAAGACTGTCCAGGGTAACTCCGGTTTGAAGGAGGGCTAAGACAACATACATAAAGGGAAGAGTAGAGCACTACTGGGAGCAGACCAATAGCCAAGGAGACCACTTTTCACAAGGTTCTGCCTTAATTATCCAGATTTTCTTGAATTACATTATGATAAGTTTGATCACCTTTGCTTAACAAGTACAGTCTTAACCATAACAAGAAATAACCCCAAGATTCTGATGAAAGAAAGCAAATTTTTACATTTCCAGCAAATTGTTGAAAAGAGAAGCAATATGATAAAAATTCATGCTAACAATGAAGGGGTTAATTAGGTAAACCAGGTATAACATTTTAACAGTCACAAATGAAAATTGGAAACTGTTACTGCCTGGGATGTTTTGTAAAAGAGACATCACCTAGTTGTGAATTCCAGTTGAGCTTACCTGACTCCTTTTGTCATTCACAAACTCCCCTGAATACAGTACATAAGAGTTAGTCTGAATTGGTCAGATAGAAAGATATTCTTGTCTCTTCAGTGTCATCAGTAATGTGCATACTGTAGTTCTCTGAGTATTGACATAATAAATATACTGCTCTGTTGAATAAAGATATACACTCAACTTAATTCCCAATCATTTGGTGTGATAAAGCAAGGGAATTAGGGTTAGGGTGAGGGTTAGGGTTAGGGTTTAGGGTTAGAGTTAGGGTTAGTGTTGGGGTTAGGGGTAGGAGTTAGGCTTAGGGTTAGGGTTGTCATTCATTTTCAATAACATTTGTGAATCTCTGAGGTGGAAGGAATCTATACACATTTTTAGAAAAACGAAATCCTCTGGAATTAGAATATCCTCAGCAATGCAGTTTCATATAATCTAGCAAGCACAAGGCTAACTTTTCCCAGGGCATATTCATAGCATTTTCCCATAGCCTACCAAGTCTATTTCCCTGAATTTTCTATGATTTTAACACCTTTTACTATTACTTTGAGCATTTTTTTCTGAAGAAACGTTTAAAAAGCAAATGGGTGTTGATTTTTTTTTTTTCTATATACTTCTATGGTCATGAGGATTTCAGATTTAGAAGGGTTTCTGAGAAAGAAGTATCTTCCTAAAACCCTTAGGCCTTCAAAATAATTTGCTATCCTGGCATTTCTTCATTTCACTGTGTCTCTCTGTCCATATTTCAGCTCAACCAGAAAAACAAAACAGGTGATAGAAAAATAAGTCAGTTCTTAATGCTTTCATAGGTAACTCAGAAACAGGTTAATTGGAATTCATAATACACAAATGATAAGCTGAAATAAGTGGACTCAAGATTCTGATGTTCTGTGCATTTCCTTTCTTGCTTAGCTTTTACTTAGATGCCTTAAACAGATATCAGTATTATTATTGAAGTTAGTCAAATACAACTTAATAAGATTTTCTGTTACCTTCAAAAGAGAAAAAGCTTGTTGTCTTGCAATATAATGAATAATTGCCCCTTTTATTAATTTACTATAACTTTAATAATGAATTAAATTATTCAAATTCTAATACCTTTTTTTCACTTCCCAAAAGTAAGTTGTTTTCCAGTTTTGCTTGAGAAGAATCTTGGCTGCCATTGGTTGTGGAGTTATTCTCTGACCTTTCAAGAGATATATACTTTTAAAATATGCACTCTTAAAATGGCTACTATTGCTAATGCTCACTGTTGGGAAGAATATTAACACCTCCACAGTATCTATCTTTCAAGCCACCATCATCGATTAATTGAAGTCCTTCGTCAAAACTTGTTCAGTAGCATAAAAAAGTGTGTAAATATCAATTAAGAGTGGATTATAATGGATGTAACAAACCCTGCCTAAGTAATTATATAATCTCTTCTGTGTAGGCCTTGACCCTACTTGAACTAATGATGTGGTAATGGAGAAGAAATGATGGCTTTCAAGAAAATTCTGCATATCAGTGATTTTACTTGTGCATGATTATCCTTCCTCTTTTACATGGGCACTGAATAGAATAACTTATAAGGCAGAACAAAGTTTACCTTTTTCCTATTGTTAAGATTGAAGATATATATTTTTATTAATGAGGGACGAAGTCAGTTCTTCAAATATGGTGTGTTAGAAAAATCTTACATTCTTCAGGTGAATGAATTCACTTCAATGTTTTCAAATGCCTAATCAGAGTCTTTGGAACTAAAATGATTATTCTCAAAATATTCTTTCCTCACTTGCAATCACTAATGGTACATTTAGGTGCTATAATACTATTAGTGTAATACCATGTAAGTTGTCTGCAGCCAAGCTACAGCACAAATGGAAATCTTGGTAACACAGGAAATCATCAAATATATCTTATGGACTTTAGTCAAAATTACTCTTTCTGATATGCATTCTGATAACTAAATACAAAGATGCTTTGCATAATTTCTTCAAAATTCAGCAGTGGAGCGAATTTCAGAAAGAAATTAACAGCTTGGGAGCTATTCACCCTCTGCTTTTTAATGGCCTTGAAACCTTCAACTATTCTAGGAAGACACACTCAAGCTTCAGCCAGTTTGCCCCCTGCTTTTCACAGGTGTCTTGTTGGCAGATAACAGATGAGAATTACTTGAATTGTGTATCAAATGCATATAGCATTTCCAAGATTTCCCTCTGAAGCATAGAAATAAACATCACAGAATTTGAAATTACATTTGATGGGTGTAAGCATTTTGGAGCACAAATATCTCACTAACTTTACATTTTACTAATGATCTGTGGATAAGCAGAAGTAGGAAATAAAGTAGGAAAAATCACAGAAATTTCTGTGGGAAATCTCAGAATTCTCTATGACTTGCTGTTTACCTTATGATACCATGTAAATCCAGTGCACAGCTGTAGAAGCATTACTAAATGTGTATAGATTTAAAAGCCAGAGATCTTACAGGTTCATTGGAGGAGATACATATAGAGGTAAAAGAGGGAGACAACACCTCTATCAATCTCTTCAACTTGGCAAACAGTCAAACTGCTACAAAATGCTGACTTACTCCACTAATTACAGTGTTTTGAATAGAAATAAGTAAATAAATAATATATTAAAAAATCTTTTGCCATTACTTATAAAAGGGCATCTGTTTCTCTTTCTATGTGATTTATAAAATTGTATGGGCTGTATTTTTCTGAACACAGCTTTTTTTTTTTTCATTGGGTTTTAATTTTTTTTTTAAGAAAACTTAGTAGAGAGTCAATGCAATTTCAGGAAATGTATTTGTCTCAGGACATAAAAAGGAAGGAATAGATTAGACCAATGGCTTGTGCACAGGAGGTAATTCTGGGGACTATAACCACACTGATTCCATCCCCTCTCCCCAAGCTTTAGGGGTGTTTTAGGGTTTTTTCTTTTTGTTGTCTTTTTGGTTTCTTGTTTCTTTGGATTTTTTTTTTTTAATATGGGTGACAGAATAAAAAAAATACTGTTAGGTACTATTAGCAGGTTTGGGAGTCTTTGATTATGTGCTTTTGGACTTTAGGGTAAAATTTCTGTAGGCTGTTTTAAGCTATTGATCTTTTCTTTTTCTTGTCTCCACAAATGTATGGCAAAGTGTCCTACAAAGCCTGGGCTGGAAGAAGGGTTATAAACAAGAGCCTGTGGGCTGTGTTTGCCAGATAACATTTGCTGTGCAGACTAACTCTCTGCTTCAGCATGATTTTCCACACTAAGGGCCGATCATTTTCCTGTAGCCTTTAAAATTTCAGAAGAGGAGCAGATACAGTGGACAATAAATCCAGACTAAAGGATGTATTTAAGTGAGGTATTTACATCTCTAGTGTGCTGCACTTGCCTGTTAGTGGAGATTTAGCAAAGACCACCAAAGCAATTTCTCAACAGCTGCAGTGGTTATGTTTCTCCTTATGACTCTGACCTAGATGCTCACTTATAGCCATTGCAGTTAAGCAGAACAGATCTGGGAGATGAGGTAGAGAAATATAACCTACTTATGGAGGGAGAAATACATATTCCTGATATTAACCAAAAACTATACACGTGGACTCTTGATCTTCAGAGGAAAATCGTATTACTTGCCTTGTTTAAAGAATAAAGAAGAGAAGAAAACAATCATAAATGTACTCTTAATAGCTCTTCAAAGAAACTACTTTATAGTTTTTCTGAAAAAAACTCTTAGGTTAAAACCATATTAAACAATATAATTATTTTTCAAAGTTGTCCATCTATTTTTGCAAGAAAATAGACATTTTTGTAAGTATTTAACTTAAAAGGGGTGGGTGGCTCCCTCACAACACAGCTGGCTCACTGTCTGATCCCTCACCACAGAGGTGCAGAGGAGAGGTGTCTCATCCAGAAGTAGAAAAACAGTCAAAAAGTATGATCTAACCAGCTACTCAGATATTTAACAACATGGTCAAAAGACACAGGTAAGCTCAGGAGGATGCTGTTGCACAGCCCAAGCAACTAAATAATTGTTTTCAAACTTTTTCAATTGTATCAGAGTGTTATTGGTTTTGAATTTTTATGTATATCCAGTTTGGATATACATAAAATCCTTGGCCCATGGCCAGGATTGCCCTTCTTAATAACACAGTCAACAACAGTTTGTGAATCAGTGAGCCCAGTGCTTGCATACAGAGGGACAGGGCATTGTAATACATAGATCTGAAATCCAGAATAAATACAAAATAATAAATTAACAGTAAATATCTGGAATCTTGGCTCTCAGGCCATGCTGGAATATATGAGAGTGCATTCATAATTAGGTACGGAAAATTTTGTGAAACAAAAATATTGTCAGCATTACAGCAGATTTCTAATCTCTCTTAAAAACTGTTTTTACTGTAATTGTCTGTACCACGCTTAATCCAAAATTTATTAAGCACACTTGTTATCTTAGTACAACTCAAATAGATGGCATTTCCCAGTACCTTAAATTCTTGTAATGAAACTTTACATTGCCTTTTAAGGAAGATAGAAAAAAAAAAATAAAAAGCAGATCCCGAACTATAAGAAAAATTAAAAAAACCAAACCAGACTATACCAAACAGTTGTTTCAACCTTTTTCATGAATTCATATTGAATGTTAACACTCAGCTTTCAGGGTCTGGTAAGTGCTATTTTGGACTCTTAGATCAATGTAAAAATTCAAAGAAACTTGAAGCCCCCAAATATTCCACTGTCTGTCTGAACACACAGACAAAATCCCAGCACCTGGGCTGAGAGAAAGCATTGAGGGAAAACGTACGTTCTTCTCATCACTGGGGCTGTATTAAATTAAGGGGCAGAGTCCCTGTGTTGTCAGCAGAAGCATATCTGTGTACAGGAGAGCTCTGTGCTTGCTGGTAGAACTGACAGTGTACCCCACAAACTTCACGTGGTACCAGCACGTTTGTCCGTCGCAGGACCGCGGTGTCACTGCCTGGCTCACCAACCACCTGTGTGACAGTGTGCCTCCAGTACAAGCCCTTATAAATAAATAACAAGTCAATCTGACAACTCACTAGCTGATTGAGATGAAAAAATATGTTGAGCTTTGTGAATTTTTAATCTGAAAGTCGAGGTATGACACGTTACAATGATAAATATTTATTAAACATCCGAACCGCTTTCCACGTGATCTAATTTATATTTAAAATATCTTTAAACTGTATCTGAATTCAGTGTGGTGTACTTACAGTACATTAAAAGAAAATGGAATAAAGTTAACAGAGTTAACAGATCCAACTGCAATGGAATTTTGCTGTTCCTGGCCATGAGAAATACCTTCTGGATTTCTGAAGTAAAACAACAACCCTCCTTAGACAGGTAGGGAGCCCCCAGCAAACATTTTGCTTGAAGAACTGTTTTTCACAGCTCTGTAACAAGGCTCTCAGTAGAACTTTGGTGAGCATTCACCACACTCTGCACCAGGAACCAGAAGGTGTAACAGGTTACCCCCAATAGAAGCTTGGCTTTCTCTTTCTAACAGAAGGACTTAAGGAAAAAAATTAAATCCTTTGAAATTATGCTTCAGGAATACATGACTCCAGCTGATTCCAACTAAGCACACAAAATATTTTTTGACTCCGTGATTGTTACATATGTGCTATTTATACCTTGCTGTGTTCCTTGGAATTTGATAGTTTCTTTGTATGGGAAGAACTAATTCACTTTAGCTCTAAGCCATCAAGAACTGAATATCACAAGAGAAATTACTTGACATCCCCTAATCCCTAAAAGGAGTTATAGTAGAAAGCATTGGATCAACTTCATTCTAAAGAGTCAATACCACTTACAACAAAGACAAGTGGTACAGCCTAATCAATGTTTGAAGCCCCTTATGTAATTAATGATTTCAAGTACAGCTTTCTTTGGTTTTTTCTTGTTAGTTTTTATGAACTTCGCTAAAAATGTTTTCTATGTTTTGCATTTAAATTATATTTTTAACCACAATTTTTCTAACTTCAACTTCTTTTCACTCAATCTTTCTTAACAGCAACATCTGTATTTTATAAACAGAAATCTGACCACCCATTCCAAATAGAAAGTGTATTGAAGAGCCTGTCTAAATCTAGGTTGAAAAAAAAAAAAGAAAATTAGAAATAAACAGAAAATAGAGCTAGAAGGAACCTTGAGAGGTCATCTTATCCATTCCCTCTGCCCCAAGGCAGAATCAGTTATACCTAAAACATTTCTGACAGATGTTTGTCTAACCTGTTTTTTAAAAGTCTCTGTGACAGAGATCTCATATCCAAATGCTATCCTAATGCTTATCCAGTCTATCCTAATTCTTAACCCTCCTTTTAGGAGGAAACAATTTTTTGTTTTATTCTCTGTCTTTGCTTTCTTTCTATATTATCTAATTTAAATTCCTATTGCTATAATTTAAGTTTATTGTTTTCTATTGCTATAATTTAAGTTTATTGTTTTCTGTCCTGTCCACCATGGACATGAGGCAGAGATAATTCCCTTGCTTTGTGCAGCAAAGTTTTGCCTGTTTGAATAGTGTTAAACTAGAGGAGGAGTTAAGAATACTAAAAATAACCTCCAGCATAGCAAGTGACCAGTAGGGGAAAAATGGATACAAATGTGGAATGCATTGGAAGGGAGCCCAAACAGGCAAGTGAGCCATAATGATCTGATAATTTGGCTAGACAGAAGGGAACTTGAATAAAAATTACCCATATGTGGCTCATATTGAATACCCACAAAAGATATGCATGATTTCTGGCACGCTGCATCACAAGCTATTTCATTTAGCAGTAATTAGCTGTAAACACTGGTGCAAAACTTTAAAGGATGAGTTTTTTTCCTGGAGTTTCTTTTGGAATGTTTTGGAGTTTAGAAGACTAGGAAGAAAAATGTTCCTCAATTTCTAAGAATTATGGAAACCCAAAACAAGGAAAGCTAAAAATGTATGAGCTTGAGGCAGAAGGTGGAAATTAAAGTGTCTCTAAAGAAAGGTAGGTCAGTGAGTTGAAATTCAGTCAAATAATATCTTCAGAGAAACGGTACTAAAATAAAATGCTGTTCTGGAAAGGTTGATTTGATTTCTTCCTAAGGACAATAATAAATAAAAGAAAATTTAAAAAAAATACTCACAAACCACTAGCTTCTCCAACAGCAGAACAAATGCATAGTAAACCGCCAAAGTATGACAGATACAAAAAGATTTCAGAGACTTTTCAAAGTTTTACTGCAAGCAACAGATTCAAGATTACGTTTACCACTCTGCAAATAGAGATTGGGCTCAGTTGGTCTTCAAGAAACTCACACTTTTGGGCAGAAACACAGTATGTAAAGCCCAAGCAATAATTTCAGAGTGTAGAGAGGGAAACTATGAAAACCAGCAAATGTTATTTTGTGCTACTGCAGATAAATTAGCAGGAAACTGTGCGAATAAAACTCATCACATCCTTAAACCTGATTCTTTTGACAAGGTTGTTTTATCATCTTGAAAAATGAAAATACCCCCCTCTGCCATGAATTCTTCGTAAAAACACTTTTTTAATTGCTTTCTTTACTGATAATTTCCCTACATTTTATTGTTGGCAATTAAAAATATGTTCTGTCTTCTTGCAAGGTGAATAAAAATTAAATATTCATTTAAATAATCTCCATGCTTATGTTCAATAATCCAAATCTAAAATATTATTAATGTGTTAAATTATTAAACATAAATTACAAGGCTAAAGCTTTCAACTTGCAGAAGTCTCCAGGGTAAGTCATGGCCCTGTCTGTTAATTCATTTTTACAAACACAATCTAAAGCTGTGGTGACTGAATGTATACACATGCAAAGTATTTATGAGAAAAGACCTTGAGCAATCACCCATTCTACATTTTTTTTTTCTTTTCCTGGACCTAAATTTCATTCAATAATGATAAATTCCTATCAGCAGCCTTCCCTCACCATAACAGAGTGGTGTTTGATGTTTTTAATCTTCATTGCATTCTCTTTATTCTCCACTAGGTCCATATGAGAGGATTTAGAATAAGAATTTGGATGGATCCAGCCTGCAGTATCCTGTGGCTCCTGTGTACAGGATCCAGCTGAGTCTTCTGGAAAGGAAAAGAGGCCTCACTGCCTCCCTGTGTGTCTCTACAGAAGGCTGTGCAGAGACTTTGATTATTCTGCCTTCCTGTAGATACAATGAATTTTCATTGAAAATATGTTCCTTTTCTGGTGCAGGTGGGGAAGGAAGTTCATGCTTCGGCGTGTCACATTAGCATCTTCCCTGTAATATAGATGGCCAGATACTAGGAAAACACAAACATTATATATTTTAATTTGCAGCAAACAGAGCTCTCAAAGCCCTGGATGCTTTTAATTCTACTGATTTAACCAATCATAAAGTCTAAAGACCAAATATGGAATCAGTCACTATGAGAAGCAAATATAACAAATAAAATATTAATTTGACTAATTCTGGTGTGTATTTTCCTCTCCAGTCTGCATGGTAATAGGTTTTAAAAATACATATCAAGGCAAGAACAAACATAAAAAGTATTGATTTATGTGATGCCACTGAGCACAAAAGCACTACAGAGTATAGTGAGTATAAAATACAGACAGAGATAAAAGACCTGTTACAATAAGCAAACTGATAGCAAAGGACAAGCAGGAAAACACTGCTTTTCCGTCATGCCTTAATGGGATGATTGCATTCACTAGCTTTTCCAAATACTGATTTTCACTTACTATAAGCCTTGGGGATCGTCATCAAAAAGTGTTTCCAGTAATTAGAACTTCGTGAAGAATTAAAACATTGACAGTACTGAGCAGCAATGAAAGCAAAATTCTAAGGTTGATTCATGAGTGTTCACAAGCTGAAATATGAACTTGGGTAAGCAGTCAGCTCCTTGGCAATGTCTCAACATATGTTACTTCAATGAATTGTTGTATTTGAATATGTAAATGTATTTCTCTTAAGCAAATTATCAAAAAGATTCCTGCTTAATTTATGATTTGAATATATTTTTCCATCCAAATATTCAAGCTTCAAGATCTATCCTGGTAAAATTCTTGTATCCATATACACTAAATAATAGATAGGACTGAGCTAAATATGAAAAATAAGGCTCATGGTGTTAAAATAACAAAATGGGAAAAATACCACCAAACCAAACCCACTCTATTGATAAAATTCAAAGACTTCACCAGCACTAAGAAACAAATTCATCTCTCATCATCTACTCACAGTCCTTTCTTTTCTTACATCATCCATGTAAACGTGCTGGTGAAGGGGGAAAAAAAAAATTGTTAAAACACTCAGTCTGGTTACCTGGGTCAAGCTATTACAAACTTTATTGCGTGAGCTCTAGTACCAATGACTGTTTTCTATTTCTATTTCATTTTCCCTTGATTCCCTTCTCTGATTTGTCTTGACCTGAATTGTTTTGTTGGCTTCTCTGAGGGCACCTGGCAGGTCGCACTCCGAGGTGTTTCATTCTGCAGAGCCAAGCGCCGGGCAGCCCCTGCTGCCCACAGCAACCTGCAAACAGCTTCTGGCAGGAATGGACTTCCAAGAGAATATGGGGAAACTGGCTTTGCTGCATCATTTCCTAGGCATAGTAAGCTGTCTGCCATATAAATTGTTCCTAGGCTTTGTGTGCAGAAGTAATATACCAAAAATATAATTTTTTCTGAGCATCCTGTTCTCGATGTCCTTCTCAAAATGTAGCTGATCTCTCTAGAAAACCCAGAGGAGAAGTGCTTGAAGTAGAAATGGGGTGATGTAGGGAGTGGAAAGGGCACTGAGTGCTCAGTCTTGCCCTTTTCAAGCACAGGGGTCTCTGGAAAAAATGCTCCTGTTTAGAGGAGCTATTTAACAGTCAATCCTGCACAGGTTGATATTTGGTCCTTTTTAGCCCTTCCTGGCAAGTCTTTGGTGTTCTTATTTGAATCTGGGTCCAATGAGCTGCTGAATGTTCTGGATTTTAGGCAAGACCCTGATCAGATTGTCATCTGTCATCTATAATTTCTGCTGGCCTGTTTTGGGTGAGGGTGCTAGAGGATGTCTTCAGGCCAAACAGAGACTACTGACATATTAAGAGGAGTTTGGAAAGGGTAGTGAAGTGGACAGTAGGTCCCCAAGAGGGATCATGATCAGATGCTTTCTGATCCTCCTTATTTTTGCACATGAAGTGTCCAGGCCATGATGCTCAAAATATTTAAAAGCCAAGTCATGGGTGCCAGGAAGCCTTGCCAAGGCTGTGGAGCTGCCCACAAGAAATCTCAGGCTGTAGATTCCAGATGTTAGCAAATATCTGGGCACAGACAAGGATAAATCATTAGAGAAATCTCTAATGAAGATATTTCTCCTAAAGGGCAAACATACTGTCTTTAACCTTTGCTGTTCTATTTCATCTGGCACCTCTTCCTTTGCAGGTGACTAGAGAAAAAAATGTACTGCCAAATCAATAACTGAGAGAAAAAAAGAGGAAAGCAGTTGGTAATGGCAGCTACCAAAAGTAGCAAGCTGCTAAGGGTATCCATATCTCATTCACAAGCTTATTGTAGATCAGAATTTCAGCAGCTTTGCTGAGCAGTTTGTGCTTCATGCCAGCTAAGTGACACAGACTGTAGATTTCTGGCTCTTCACAAGATTAATGGGCTTTAAACTTGAGGTGAAACATGTTTTAACAGGGTGCTTATGTCAAAAAGTACCCTGTAACTTTTATTTTGAGCGGTATTAATCCTACAGGCTGTTACGTGCTCACTCCTTCATCCCTGTAATGAAGATAACCTGCCTCTCTTCTGGCACTTGGATTAGATCTTCCTGGTGTTTATAAAAGATAACAGAGGTCTCTTTAGGACCCTCTGGACAGCTCAGCAACATTAACAATAGTCTCTCTTTATTTCAGTGCTCTCAGAAGCTTATGGTTTGGGGTCAGCTGAGGCAAATTGGCAGAGCCTAACCAGTTCTCAGTTGGCATAATTTCGACCTTGGCAACATTAAAAAAAAAAAAAAAAAAAAAAAAAAAAAAAAAAAAAAAANAGGCTCAAACAAAGAAACTCTTATATTTACTTTAATTGCTTTAGATTCTTCTTATTGTGATTGAAAATGACTGACAATCTGGAGGGACAATCTGGAGGGACAAGCTGCCCTGACTTAAACATTCTTCTTTAATACAATGCTGCTAGAAATATACTTGTTATAAATCTGTTCTCATAAATTACACTTACTAATTTATGTGCTGATGTGTTTTGTAGCTTGAAAGTCATGACTGCTTCAGCACTATCGTGTGATGAACAGGAAATAAATGTTTTGCTTTATGCTGATGGATTCTGAGAGGTGGAGACGGACAGATTTAAATCAATTTGTGATAATGACATTGTATACCAACACATGACCTGGAGTATGCATAAATATAGAAGTGAAACAATTAAGGACCAGCTGGGTATACAAACACAAAGAATTCTAAAGTAGTAGGCTTTTAAGCCATCAAAACTGCAGGATTAGTGGGTTAGGGATTAATATGAATCCTTGTGGGTTATATACGAACTCCCGGGATCAATTTCTATTCCAAATAGTTTACATCCTTTCTAAAAATATATAAACTAATACTCTAAACTTCACACATGTGTATACTGATGAGGGCACAAGGGAGCTTTCCTTCTTCAGGTAAAAGCTAGTGACAACCTAAGAAGGTTCTGAGCCAGTATTTTCACACTGAACTTCAAAACAAAGCAGAAATGGAATTCAGAAGGCGACCAGCACTGAGCTCAGTCTCTGTGCTAAGTCACAAACCAGCTAAGAAAACAGTAAGAGAGGACAACTGCACCCAAGAGAACACAAGTTCTTTGTGCCTAGATGTTTCTGTGACTTTCTTTGTTGTGAGATTTCATAAAGTTTGGCAACTTTATTATAGAAAATAAGTTTATAATATTGAAAAGGTGAAAAAAAATTGAATACTACTGGTCATTTTGAGGAATTGGAAGTTCCTTTTTTGGGGTCCTGTATACTGGCTGCTCTGTAGAACCAGGGACCCAGGCCTTAGAAATCTGTTTAACAGATGGTCAGGTTTGTTGGGAAATGTATTCTATGGTGTCTCCAGATAATATTCCAGTCTACAGCAGATTTGTCTTGCCTATATTATTGCTTCTTCAGGGGGCCATAAAACTAGTTTAGGACAATCTAATCCTACTCAGAGTTACTCAGCCTGCTGTCTGTAGGCCCCCATCTCCTCTGGGGACAGTGGTAGGAAGGGGAGCTTCTAGAGCCTCACTTGTGGCTGGACACATGGGATTTTTGGGGATCTTGGCTGCAAGACAGACAGCACTAGGCCTGGGTTGTTGGCTGCAGCACAATCTTTGCTTTTCAGTCATTCCCTGTTCCCGGGGAGGAGTGGGATTATATGTGCACTCTTCTTCTGGCATACCTGAATGCCCAAGGTGAATATACTCTCCTAGAGGCAAGGAAAGGCAGAAATCATTTTGTGATTTCTGGAGCTACTTCCTTTTCTGAAAATGGAGAAATTGTTCTTTCTTCCCTGGCCAGGTGAAAGTCATTTATAGCCAGGGTCCCCATGGGAATGACATCCAGTGTGAAGCAAGGTTGCCATTCTCTAGTACCCTTTTAGCTTTCCTTTTGTCCTTCTGCACTAGCTGCAGGCTTGTCACTTTAATTCTGGGCTGCAAAATCTAGCCATCACATGCTTAGTAATTACTGTGGGTGAAGATTTATTACTGGGTGCACACTGTTTCATATTCCAAGATTTCTAGCAGTTTTTCAACATAGAATTGGAAAATCATTTTTTAACATTTTAAGTAGACTTGTCTGCTGTATTAACAGCAACTAATTTAGGCTCAATTAATCTGGGCCAGAAACTGATCTCCAGTATTCCTCTACAAGCCTGGAGCAGGTTTTTGGATTACACAAAATTATATTCTGTGTTTAAATGAACGCAGAATCTGGCCCTTCAAGGTCTACCAAACAGATGCAACTAAACTACATCTTCTCTACCTGCTTACGTATATTTACATTTAATGATATCAGCAGAAAATTCCATCAATGGATACATTCTGGCTGATTCCTAAAAGCATGCAGAAATACAAAATATTTATTTTAGAGAGTGAGATGCTTAATTGTACTCAGACACCTCTGGAATGCACTCTCATTCATTTCTATACGAAAAGCAAACAGACAAAAGTCTGGCTGACAGCTTGCCAACACACTAATTAACTTTCAGCTGCAGCATTCCCAGTCAGCCTTCTCTCACAACCTACACACCCTGCCAGGAAGCACAACAACAAAATTCAGCTTCAAAATATAGAACTGGACAGAATATGGAAAGTGGCTTCACAGGAAATGAAAATGTTCTGCGTGCAAACATAGGTTATACCTTTCTATTATTTATTTAGGGTAGACCTATGTGTAATTCACTCATGGCTCAATAGCTCAATTTTTATTATTATTCCCCTTTAATTCAGGAAATTCAAAGATCTGTTCTTCATCCACATAGATAAGTCTCCTCTTTATTGTTTTGCTGCTGCATATATTTCCAAATGTGTGCTTTTTGCAGTGGAATACAGTACAGGTGGGGACCTTCAGTTTCCAGCTTTTTAGAGACAAAACCTCATGGTTGAGAAACTCTTACAGACCCTCTTCACTTTCTAGTGCTTGCTCAAGTGACATTGATGTTTGGTCTGTCTTTTATGTTTTGCAGGCTGTTCAAACTTTCCTCTAGTGTAAGACACAAAATGTGTGCTTATGGGAAAAAGAAGATTCTTAATGTAAATACAAATTTAATTCATATTTGTCCTCCTTTGCCTTTAACCAAAATTAGCCCCCTCCCACCCCCACATCTGTTCTGCTTCTGGTCTCTTCCCCCCTCCCATCTGCTCCTACTCTTTCTTCCCTCCTCCCCCATCTGCTTGAACATCACTAACCCTCCAGGGATCCCTTTTCCTCTCTTTGACTCCCTGCCTGTCTCCCAGCTGGGCTTGCCTCTGCTGTCTGAAAGCAAAATGATAAAAACAAGTGTTTAGGATGGAGAAAACAACACACATACTATTGTTAGTGAACTTCTGCAAATTCCTTTCCTCGTGCTCCACAGAGAAAACAGAGAATGCTGCCTTGACTTGTGAAGCACACTAATGTCACACCACATCTGAGTGTTCTCAGAGGGCTCTGGCCCTTTTAATGGATGCAGTTGAGTCATTGATTAGACAAGCACCCCAAATGTTTTGCTTGCAGTGGGACCCTTTATTCTTTTGCCTCATTACCATGTCCACCCTGAATAGTGCCAAATAACAAAAGCAGCTCTTAGGTGCTGGGTCAGACTCTGTTTTCAGCTCCCATCACTTCTGGGAGCTGCAAACACGTCTGAGCTGGCTTTGATGGCTGCAGGTCCAGGCGATGATGAAACTGCAGTTGACATCCAGTTGCAAAGGTCTTTGGAAACACTGTATTTTCTACACTATCCATTTTACATGGGTCCTTTGATTGCCCTGCACTGCCTTGAAAGGGGCACACCAGAGTGGAGGGTGGTTCTCCATCAGAAAACTAATTTCCAATTATTTTGCTCTTTTTGTCTTTCCCTATACGCAGCATAATCACTGTGGCCCACACCTCAAGTGTTCATCAGGAGCCAAGGGAAATTTGGCAAAGAACTGTGGTATTTTTGAAGTATTCTTCCATGGAGCACGTTTCAGTGACAAAATTTCAGGAAGCATTTTGTGGTGTTATGTAGCTTAAAGCAATATTTGATTTTGACCAGACTTTCCATGGATGCACAAATTTACTGTAAGCCTTAGGAACCCCTTGGTGAGGAGTTACAGTACTGTATTGCAAAAATCAGCCTTGAACTGCTTTGCCTGGAGACCTGTCAGTTTTATTTAAAATTAGAACAAAATATATGTATTGTTAGGGACGTCTAGCTCCACAGTTGCTGCCTTTTCTCCCAACCCAAAGTTAGGTCAGTGAAAATATTTTTCAAAAGCATGCAGAATTGAACAATTTGGCACTGAACGTATATGAACCAAAACCAAAAAAAGAACTGGGAACATTTTTCATAATACTTTCAACCATTTTAAAGCAACTTTGTAGTTTTAATATTAAAAACATTTTAAAATCTCATTGCAATACCTTTCTGTGTCACTTTTTTGACAGCTAATTTTTTCACAGTAGATGATTTGTCTCAAAATTTTGTGATCATCAGCTACATTTCTGGCTGGTAGGGGTTTAAAAATTAAATATGAAAGAAGAAGAAATCTGTAGGTTTTGTATAAATTTTCCTATGTTTCACTGTTGCTGTTTATCCAAGGAAAAGTTATAACATACCTTACTAGAAAAGTAAATGAGATCAACTTTCCTGGAGAAAAGATAGCTTTATTGGGCCCCTGATATCTTCAGTGAAAGCAATTTTGCCTCTTCAGAGAACATTTGCTAAACATATATCATGAAGAAAACATATTATAGTAAAAAAAATAGGATGATTTTGATTTTTATAAAATTGAAATAATTTTCTCTGAATTATTAAGAAAAAGAAAAACAAACACCAAAAACCAAAGCCAAAAACTGAAACAAAACTTTGCTTAGAAACCATTCCATGAGCAATTGCTCTTCAGCTTCTTGTTTCTTTAGCAAGGACAAGGAATATAAAGTCCCTGCAGGCTTAACAAGGTTTATGTATTTTTCTTGTATTAGAGAACAGGATTATAGAGAAGGCAGCATCCAGAATGTTTTCAACTTTTATGACAAATTCAACTGCATGTTTTGTCATGTGGATTTGCAATCCCTTTATGAATAGCTGAAGGGACTTCTTATGTAAAGTGATTGGGAAAGAGGAAAAAAAAGAAACAACCCAAACTGTATTGAACATTAAATATTAAAATCGCTCCTATAATATTTTATATGTTAAGGATCTTGCAGCAATTTAAAACATTGAATGAATGTTTACATCTTATCTGGGAGGTGGTGTTTATTTTGCCCATTTTCTGTGTGCAGTATAATGATATGCTGATTGAGTCCCGCAGGAAGTGTTCCATAGCTCATTTCATCAGATTGGGCCTGAAAGGATATAAGTGATTGCCCAGAAAATCTGCAACAGGACAGGAAATGGGTCCCAGATTACACAATTATTACTCCTGTACTTTTAAATAAGACTAGTCTCCCAACAGAGGCCCCAAGCTGAAACTGCTGCAGGATTTATTCTGAAGTAGAATAATACCGCTAAGATAAAATACCATAAGGTGAATGTTCAGAATAGAATTAAATCAAACCTCCAAAGAGAAATTTAAAACTGAGTTTTAGGAATTAATCTGGTTTTTTTGCTTGGATAATGAGTCTAGTAGTGTTAAGTCAAATAAGATATGTGCAATTTTTAAAAAAAGCATATAGAAGAAAAAAGGGAAAAGGAAAAGGGAAAAAAAGGTTACTATGAAAAGCTCTAATGAGTAAATTGTTCTGTATGGATTATTTTTTACTATTTAGTTTTTTTTTATGTGAATAACAGAACTACAGTCTTTCAAAGGAAAAAAAAAAGCTAAAGACAAAAATCTAAATACAATCCAAAGCGACTGTGAAGTTTTCTCAGCCTGACTTCTATTCCAGGTTGTTGGTAGATTTTATTTCTATCTCATTTGAAGCATCTCATTAGGATTCTAAAGCCTTAGTGAGGACAACAGAAGCCTTGTCTTTTGGGGTTCTTTATTGAACAGAGCTCAGTATTTTGCACAGCTGAATTCCATTTCAACATGACTAGGGAAAGGTGACATTATAGTCATTTGAAAATGTTCTCTACTTCCTTGTGTTTAAGTGTGCATTCTGTTGCTGTCTGATTTCCTGGAATTTTCATTGCATCTTTTTCTGGAAAAAATGTCTACATAATTTAAATCAAATTGGGGTGGGGAGGAGGAGGTTTGCATTTAACCATAAGCAAACTTGGCCCTTGTCTCTAGCATTCCAGACAATGAACGTTAAATGTTGATTTGTAGCTCAGTGTCTTGTCACTGAATATCAGTTTGACACGTATAGAAAAGATCCATCAATTTTAACAAAGTCTTGCCTCTCCCTTGAGTTAAACAAACCATAAAATTCTCTGTAGGAGAAAGAGGTACTGATGTTCAATAATTATTATTTTAGAATGATATTTAAATGTTATAGTACTCAGTTTTTACAGTACTTGTAACTCTTGGTGCAAGAAAGCCAAGTCTATGCAGCAGATAAATGGGTGAGTAGAAGTCACTTGTATAACTTGATACATCTTTAGATACACTTGTTTAACTTGATACACCTTTACATCTTTTTATATATACATCCTTGGTATATATATATTTATATATACCAAATATATATTGGTATATATTTACCAACAGCAATATTATCATTGAGGCAGAGGGTGAGTAGAGGTTCGAAATGAAGTTGGGAATACAGGCAAGACTTTTTTCTCCAATATGTTGAAGGTAGCTTATAGATATTCATGCAAAGGGAAGCAATGCTATTGATGACTGTCTAGATTTACCTAAATGTAAGAAGACCTAAGATAAATTTAACCACATCAAAGAAAAGAAATGTCTGTCATCTATAAAGACATTCTTAGATTTGGCTATAAGACTTTTTTTAAAACTCTGTCAGGTCTATACAGTCATTAGACAATACACACTGCACTGTAATAAAACTGCTCTTCAAAGCCTCTTACCAGTGAAATTAATAAAATTATGTGTTTACCTCAAAGAGCTGCAATACTCACTGGTTTTGTACAGGACTGTGGTCCCTGCTCCACCTCACAGCACACTGGCACAAAGGCATTTAAATATTCTTGGACTTGGTCCCTTCCAGCTGAAATATTCCAGTCTATTTTTTTCTAAGTAAATAAATTGAAAACATAAACACACTTTTTACAGAAGGCAGATACCTGCAAATATAAGATGTTGGGGATTACCAAATTAAAACCTTGCACCAGTGAATCTCACAGTTTTCTCTTTCTTCAAGGACTATGTTCTTGGCTAGGACATAATTATCTGAAAAGGATGCAAGGCATTTTTTTTCAATGTACCTTACTTGATAAGAAAAAATAATCAACACCCTGGATTTTTTTTATTTGGATAACTTACTGTTTTCTTGATTTATTGGAGAATTAGAAAAATTAAGAAATTAACTGCAGTTTAACTCCTTGACTTAATTTTTTTAATCAAATAGATCAAATGTCAAGTAAGTGCATGTAGATAAAAATAATATACATTATTTCTGAACAAATAAAATTCAAGGAAACTGTTCATTTACACTTCAGAACTTGAAACAAAGTTTGAGCAAATTATTCACTGTGAATTATTTGCTCAGCTCTCTTCATTATACCTTTGGTTTGCTTGATTACTACTAAACAGATTTTGCCAGAACAAGATATTTTCAGGGGCTGAATCAGAGTTATGAAGGTGACCTTCTCTTACAACATCCAAATTTAGATGCTTTGAATTATCAATTCCAAATCTTCTCTCTCTCTTTGCAAAGATCATGTGCTATTTTTATTTAATCAGAAAAAAATATTTCAGCTCTTTTCCCTTTGTTAATATATCACATATACAAATGCCAGCAGTCAGCAATCATTAGAAACTATAAAATAGAAAATTAATGAGCACAAGCAGTAGTTGAGCAAAACATTGTCGAAAAAAACAATTTCAGTTTTAGCTTCCAGTTAAAGTTAAAAATTTCCCAATGTTATGAAAAAAATCCTTTTTAGTTCTTAGTTTTCTGAGTATAAGGTCAAGATTTCTTTTAACATGTTCAAATTCTAAATATAGTCAGGTTTCATGTTTAGCTAAGAGCACATATTAGCTGGCTCTGAAGGTTATTATGGGATTTGACTTTACAACACCACTATTTCCCATTTTTTAAAAGACGATTTCTTCTTCTAGAAAAAAAAAAACAAAACTTGTTGATTCCAATTTAATAAATCTGTTGTGAATTTTAAAAGAGAACTGGAAGTTTGGGGAGGGTATAAAATGAGAGCCTGCATTACCTAGCACCAAACTCATTTAAACATATTTTAAACCTGAGATACTCCAGCCTTGCTGGGTGGACTTTTCAAGGCTGACAGGGTTGGAGTTCAACTAAACACTAAAAAAAAAAAAAACCAAAACAAAATAAAACAAAACAAAACAAAACAAAAAAAAATGTTTGGTGTTTGTCCTAAAATATCCTTTCTGTGTGTATATAACACAACAGGAGAAGACAATGTTAGGCAGTAACTCTAAATAGGGATCAAAAAATACTGCTTTTTTAATGCTTTTCTTTTTGAAGATAGATGCATATACATCAATTCCTCAGAGTCAGCCTGCAGAAATGGAGCTTCTGGGATTTAGTGAGCCACTGAAATACTGTCTGGTGCAGGTCTACAATATCTTATGAAAGAGAAAGAGGTCAAGCCATCAATTCTGAATTTTACAGGCCCTTCTAAACATCTAACGGTTGAGGAAGACAGATAAAACAACCTGTAAAAGAAAGAACAACATGAAAAAAATAGTTTTTTATCAAGGTACTGAGTCTTTGTGCCCATTAGCTTTTATATATTCAAATGAATAGAACAGGATGCTGTCATTTGAGTTAATGGCTTTATTTCTGCTATTTTTTCTTCTTTTTTTTGCTATTTTTTTTCTATTTTTTTTACAAACAATAGTAATGGACACATACTTGGTTAGCAGTTGAATAAATATGAACTGCAGTCACTATTAGAGTTGGCTTTTGGTCACTGCTGATCCTTAGCTGTGGTATAAATGTACCAAACAGGACGAGGCCCCAGCTGGAGAAAGTGCACCGAGGAGAAGGTGACGTCCTGTGCTAAGCCAGGCACAGAACAAGACCCTCTTCGCTCAGATAAAGAAACCATCACCTGGAAAAGATAAGTTGAAGGATTAGTGAAATAAGTGTGTTGGCTTAACTGCTTTGGGAGGTGCTGGCAATCAGCAGCAACTGAGTCATGGCTGTTTCCTGAGGGCTGCTGAAATTGGTCTGCTCCTTCTGGACTCTGAAGCTGGAGAAGATTGACTGAGCCGCTGCGTGTGGGCTGGCTGAGCTCCTGCTTCCTGCTCTGGGCAATGCACACTGTCCCTGCCACTAATCCAGGCATGTGCTGTGTCTCCCTAGTACCCATGGAAAGATGTGTATGCGTTTGTGTGCCTCAGGTATGCCGTCTACAAGAATGTGTTCACTTTGTTGAAAGTGCTTGAGTTACTTAAAAATATATATATTCATTTTCTGCCTCTAATTTTGGGGTTGTGGGGTTTTTTTGGTGTTTCTTTGGGGTTTTGGGTGGGGGTTTTTTTGGTGTTTTTTGGTTGGGTTTTCTTTTTTTTTTTTAATCGGTGGGCAGGGTATGTTTTTTCTCTCAAAAAAAATTTTGTAGAAGTGTTAACAAAGCTGCTGTCAGCTACTGACTGAATCTGTGTTTTACATTCTGTTTCCAACTTGGCATAAATCCTAAAAATAATAAAATAATGTGCGCTTCTCTTGGTAATTAAAGCAAGATGATTATTCTGCAATAATAATCCTCTTAAATAGTGAGGCGTATAAACAATGGAAAGATAATTCTTTGCTCAGCAATGTAATATATTGGTAAATAAAAAAACAGATTACTTTTGAATTGGTAAACAAGTAATCCTGTTTGTTTCAGTCAGAATAATGAATCTCTATTTGTGTAACAAATGTGCATTTGGTTTGTGACCCTGAAGATGCAAGGTAGAATTTGGATAGTCCATGTGTTCAGAAATAACTGTTTTATCAACTGGCTAATTCTGAGCCTGAAGCATACATCATAGCTAAGGATGAAAATCTATTTCATCCTCCTGACTTTATATATTCTGATAAATACTAAACAAATACAGGTGTAAAATCCTCTCCCTTAAAGTTTTTTTTTTTTTAATCCCAAAACTTAGAGCTAAGTTGTCTGTGCTATAAATATTATACAGATCACAAACACTTTCTGAAAGTGTGTTTGATGCTTGTTTCTTTTATCTTGGAAGAGCAGAGCAGGTTCTTTAACACAGGCAAAATAATTTCTAGTGCAGAGGCACTCAGCCCTAGGCAAGAATACTTCCCAGATGTAAACAGCTATCTTCTGAGAGAGGAGAGGATGGGAGAAGGGATGGGAGCAGCCACTTTGGGCATGACAAGGGCGTGGGTATTTTGCTAACTGAGAGGGGACCAAAGGGCTTAGCTGGTGTTCCACAGTGGAGCTCAGGAACAGCAGCAGAGTGGGTGTGGAGCCCAGTCCCTACAGTGCAATGAAATCAGCACCAGGGGCAGCACGTCCAGCCCTGCCTGGGTAGCTGGGTGAACAGAGAGCCAAACATGTCCTGTAAACCTATTTGACATGGGCCCAACCCAGAAGGCAGACCACAGGACCTGGATTCCTTAGCTGTGGTTAATGTTTGGATTTTGGTGTTTTAAATATATTTTAATACTAATCTATTTTACTATTATGTCCATTATACTTTGAAAAAGTAAAAAAAAAAAATTATAGGGAAATTTGGCAATACATCATATAAATAAACCTATGTCTCACATTGCTATAAATCAGAGCACAATTTTTCCCCAAACTTTTTGCTTCTTGTGTAAATAGGATGACTCAAGAAGTATAAAACTGATGGGTAATGGCCACACATGTGTCAGCCATGGGAGTGCTATTGCAGTTTTCAACAGTAGTGAGAAATATCTGTAGAGTTAATTCACAGTGCAACTGATGTAGCAGTGAGCTCTACTGCGAAACTAAAGAGAATAAAATTAGCCTTAATCTAGGATTGTCTGTTCAGGCTTCAATATTTTTCTCTTTCAAAGTAAATAAGTACAAATCACTGCTAGATTCCTGCAACCCTTTCCTGAAAAGTGAAAAAAAAAAAGTACAGCAGGAGGGAGCCAACCCAAATTGTCACCTGGAAATCCCAGGTTACATATTTATCACTTTTGTGTCAAATCCTTTCTCCTTTGCCATACCACAGATTACTGGGTTTGGAGCAAATTATTGTGTTTGTCCTATCCATTCTTGGATGAAATCACAGTTAGGTTTTATTCATACCACTTTAGAATATGTTAGGATTTTATGCTTATGTTATTCAAAGAAGCTCAGTCAGGTTTACACAAACCAAGGGGAGTTCTGCTTTTGGAAAGCTCCACAGCTTGGCTTCTATATGCTGAAAATCATTGCTGTACTTCCTCGTTGTCTCTTTCCCACTCTTGGAATAAAGGTTTCTCTGACAATTTGTATGTGTTTTGAATGTGGAAATGGACATACTGTCTCTTGACAGGACTTATTTAATCCAATTTCTGATGCTATTATCACTGACAGCTTTTAGGGGAGCAGCTGTAGTTTTGATTTATGTCCTCAAAGAATTTGTTCTGTCAAAGAACATTTCCAAATATGTTGGGACACATAAATCCTTCACAAAAGGGATCCCTTCCTTATGAAATATAAAATGATAGGATCAAGGGATTTCAAGTGTTTGACACATTTCTCACTTAAAACAATGTATAACCCTTTGGGTTCTTAAATACACTTTTGTCTGTTCCAATCGGTTTTAAATCCAAAATCCTTGAAGACAAAGTTAAGAATGGTAAGTAAGGACAACTTCCCAGGTGCACCTCTCAGGGAACAATTAGATTGATCAATATGACCTGAGTTAAGTTCTATGTCTGGATCTTGGTAAAGCATATATTGTGATTAAATATTTCTGTTAAAGATTATGCTATGTGAATTACAGATTTAGCAACTAGTGCTTATATAATTAAATATGTAAATTTAACAAATATATTCCATATTCTAGTGCAGCATTGGCAGTTCCTAAATAATGAAAGTAGAACTCTCTTAATAGGCTGTGTCACTTGCAATGCTCTCTGACCACTTTCCACACAACTCCTAAAAAACACTAATCACAAATTTGTGAGGTAGTGTAACTTGTGGGCTAAATGTAGGGAGACCTTAAAAATAAATTATTTTTCTTATAAAAATCCTTCTAACAAGGAATAACTATAAGGTGTTATAAATCAAAACTGAGTTTGTGTGAAGCACTACTCTAGAGATTTTTATTGTGTAGTGGTTACCACTGATGGTGCCTACAAAAATTGTTATTTTAAGTTTTTTTAGGAATAACAACTTCCAAATATATTACCTTATTTCAGTTTTGTTTTCCCTGGTCAACAAATGCACAAACAATACTAAGTGGCTTTGTTCAATTGATCCAGAACCAAATGGGAACAATTTAAGAAATTATTTTCTTACCTTTCAAATAAAGGATAGTTTAGAGACCTATTGGTCACACATCTGACCTCACTTGCATTAGCTTACAGCTGCAATCGATTGAGTTACTCTGGATTTATGGTAGTACAGCAGGGAGTATATTTAACAGTAATAGGCAGGGCTGCCTAGGTTCTGGAAGACAGAGCCTAGCTTTTAACTGCCTGTTCCCACAGCCCTGAAGAGAACATCTTCACTGTCTCAAGACCTGTTCTTTTCTGTTTCTCTTTCCTTTTTCTTCAAAATAAGTTAATGAATATCTCAAATGGGTGAGTATTAAAACTGTTTTTAATCAAACTGCAAGGCTACTGGAAGTAAACGGCGTTAATACTTTCCATAACTTTTTGAGCCTGTAAATTTTTTGGATACACTCAAGTTCTTATCTTATGCTGCATCTGAGAGTGAAATCCAAGACACCGGTTTGCAGAGCTGGATGTGATGCAGTTTCAGATGTGCTTCTTCAATGAACTTGATCTTAACAAAGACTGCTAATTAAGAGAAAATTTGACTTGAACCTTTCCTCCTAGAAAAACTGTCTGCTCTCAACTTGGATGGGTGAAGTCTTCGATGAGTAAAAAACTTTCTGGACGGCTGGGCCCAGAGAGTTGTGGTGAATGGAGCTAAATCCAGCTGGCAGCTGGTTGCTAACGGCTCAGATTTGGGGCCAATCCTGTTTAACTTGTTTACAGATGATCTGAACATGGGTGAATTTGCAGACAGCACCAAATTGGATAGAGTATTGATCTGCTTGAGGCTGGGAATGCTCTGCAGGGAGACTCCATCAGCGGGCTGAGGACAGCTGCAGGTGGTTCAACAAGATGAAGTGTCAGGTCCTGCACTTAGGTAGCAGCAACCCCATGCTGTGCTACAGGCTGGGAGAGGAGAGACTTGAGAGCTGTTCAGCAGAAAAGGGCTTGGGGGTGGTGGTTGGCAGCCAGCTTGGCATATGGCTAGGTGGCCAAGAAAGCCAATGGCATCCTGGCCTGGATCAGAGATCGTGTGACCAGCAGGACCAGGGCAGTGACTGTGCCCCTGCACTGGGCACTGGGGAGGCTGCACCTTCAGTCCTCTATCCAATTCTGGGCCCCTTGCTTTAAAAAGGACATTGAGGTGCTGGAGTGTGTCCAGCAACTGGCAACAAGCTTCATGAAAGGTGTAGAAAGCTTGTATTATGAGGTAGAGGCAGTTGGGTTTGTTTAGTCTTGAGAAGAGAAAGGAGAAGCTCATTGCTCTCCACAACTCCCTGAGACAAGGTCACAGTGAGGTGGGGGCTCTTCTCTTCTACTGTGCCTCCAGTGAGAGGACCAGAGGAAATAACAGGAGAAATCCAGACTGAATATGACAAATTTTTTTTCACTGTGAGGGTGGACAGACATTGGAATAGGTTGCCCAGGGAGGTTGTGGAATCACCATCCCTAGAGGTGCTTAAAAGACGTTTGGATATGGTATTGGTTGATAAGGTTTAGAGGTTTAGGGGTTACAATGCTATGCAGGGAAGACATCTGGACTTGATGGTCTTAAAGGTGTCTTCACACCTTGATGATTCTATGATTCCTATGTTTAATGTTTAACAATGTTTATTATCGTTATTATTATAATTATTATCATTATCATTATCATTATCATTATTATCATATAACAACAACAACAATTTTTTTTTCCTCAAGTCTTGGTGTCAGTAATATGGCTGAGGTAGTCTGTCTTCCGTATAATCAAGACTTCAGTTATCTCAGGAAATTTGAAATGCAGTTAATAGACATAGGATAACAAATAATTTCAGTATTTAGGAAATACTTTACCAAATGCAATACGATCATAAGATCCATAAGCCAAGACACCATTCCAAAATGTAATTATGACTTTTAGCTAAAAAGAGGTTTTCCCTCTTAAGAAATTATCCTGAGGCAATAGGAAAAAAAAACCCAGTGTGCTCATGACACATGTTCTGACTTGCTGGAACTTGTTTCATTCTGAATGCCAGAATACAAGGTTTCTGGATAATGGTTGCATCTCCTCTTTAATTTTGTATACTTCTTTGTAAAAACCTTTTATATTGTCCATAAATTTAGTTGCATTATCAGATCACATACTAGAAAGACAAATAAAAATACACATTCTCAAAATAAGAGAGGTTTTTTTTCTCCTGGAAGAAATTATTTTTCCTGGATGAATGCTTCAGCAGGCTTCCCAGTGGTGTCTCCTCAGGCTGCTGTCGCCTGCTAGCTCTACTGAACCTGTCAAGAGCTATTGGGAAGTATCATAGATTTCTCTGTCTTCACCTTGTTCAGATCCCCACCAGGAGAAGTATTCCAGGCTCAGACAATTGCTTGATATCAAACATGTCTCCATTTCAATACTAGAAAAATTAAATTCTTGTGAATTGTCTTGAAAACTTGGCAGCTAATAAAGAGATGCATGCTAAAAGGTATGGCATGATTGCATCACATATTCTTGTTCTCAGGGATATGGAAAGTCTGATCTAAGACACCACTGTAGAACTCCCAGAAAATCCTTTTATGTAGCAGCCATCTTAAACGTTTTATGTTGTGGTAGGTTGTGAAGTGTTCAAGTTAACTTTTAGCTGGTTTATTTCACATTGAGAGCTCAATGTGAGGAGAAATAAGCAGTCTGTGCTGGTCCTAGCTATCTTTATTCAACAAAAAAAATTATGTGTCCAGGTTAGGTACTTTTCTGGTAGTTTTTATTTTTTTTTTTATGTTGGACTCCTGATACACCTTGCAAAATGATATAAAACTATTGTTTAATAGATGGGACTTTACACTGTATCCACTTGGGTATCTTTATATCTGGCTACCTCTATGTTCATTTGCAGCTGGAGCATTGGGAATATCCCTGCAGTGTATTTTCTGTTGCAGCTTCTTCTTGAATAAATCAAGGTCATGTGCTCTGATATGCCTTCTGAAGAGGAAATTACATCACAGCTGGAAAACCTGCTTTCAGAAATTTGCTGCTGATCCAGTTCGACATGGTAATGAAGATGAACCTTTTGCTTTCACAGAATGAATATTAGGTTAGATACTGTGTTACTTGTATTTTCTGATGATTTGCATTACTGATATCTGGTATGCAGAATGTCTAGCCCTCCCAGTTAAAGGTTCAGCAAAATAATTTTTTTTTTACTCATTTCTGGTTTTGGTGTTTTATTCTATTAAAGATTTGGTGAATCATATACTCATTTTGTTGAGCAATAATTCCCTTTATCACAAGAATTTGTGTGAATGGAACATGATTACTTCCACATTTGTGGAAACCAAGTCTAAAAGAGAACAATGAACACAGTCCCTGAGATTCAGTCCAGGAAAAAATGAGCAACTTATGATGATATCCAAGCAGACCTAGAGTAGTTTGCAGTACAGAGAAAAGATAGAATACCTACTTAAATACTTCTAGCATAATGCTATAGCTATGTTACAAAATGTCTCAGAAGAGCAGCTGGGGGATGCTTGTGGGGAGCATATGTATGAGCTTGAAGAAGCATATGTATGAAGTGAATTTTATTACAGAACAGATGTCAGATATGTTGAACTGTGATACAATGTAGATCATTTTATTGGCTTCCTTGTAAAAGATAGTTTTAAAAGAATACTGACTAATCTCTTCTTCTTTCTTCTACATTACCAAGGGAGAGAGATAAGTCGGTGACCAACTTCTTGAAGGGATGAAGAACTCCTTCAAGGTGAAGGAGGCCAAGAGGAAAAGGTCACTTTCCTTAAGGCAAGGTAACAAGAGGTTGGGGGGGGGCAGGGGGGGCATCCAGTGGTGGGCTTGGTTGTTTTTTTTTTTTAAGGCACTTGGAAAAGGGGCCCTTGACATTTCTTTCTTTCCTTTCTAAGGCCCTGGCTCCCAGAGGGGGGAAAAAAAGGATGAAAAAGCTCATAGGAAACGTAAGTGATCTTTATTGACCTGTGACTTTTGTGTAACCATGGCCTCTGGCATGTGACTCAATGTGCATTTCTTGTCAAAACAGGTAAGGGAATTGTGCACTGCCCTGAAGGAATGTATAGTGTATGTGTGTGTGTGTAGAGTGCTGAAAGGCAAGAGATTGATTTGAGGGCTGAGGTGAGAAGAGGAAGATACAGAACAGTGTGAGTGGGAAAAAGCACTATGAAATGAATTACTTTTTTGTTTCCTCTATGCTGGTGGAGGATTGCCAGAGTTATTGACTTTTTTTTTTTGACAAGCCAATGTTGTTCCTCTTTCTACCAATCAAAATTTCATATTTATTTTGATTCAGGACCCCTATGGCTTATGCTATCCTTTTTCTCTAGTTGATGAGGTTTCTTAGATTTAACAAATATTTCCATCCAACATTTCTATAATTGCATGCAGTAATTACTTTATGTATGCAACCCACAAGGAAAGATCTGATAGGTGATGTAAGATAAGCTGTGCAGGAATAATTAGCCTTACCTGTGATGTTGAAGCAGTTCATACCATGAGGTAAATGTAGAAAGTATTGTCCATCTGGTTGGTACTGCTATGGAGGACAAGGAAGATATTGTATTCTTTCAAAAGATTAGGTCAGCAATTAAACCAAGAAGTTGGGATCCAAGTCAGTCATTCCTAGGGAGAGGTGGAGCTTGGAAAGGGACAGGGAGATTCTTTCTCAAAGCAGTCTAAGTATCTAAGCTAGCAATGGCTGTATCTCAGGGTTACTGCCAGTAACTGTATTGTTGTGCCAGAAGCACAGGGATATTCAGGAGCAGTGCTGAAAATGTGCTGGGGCATCTCTGAGATCTGCCATCTAACCTACAGTTGAAAAAGAAAGGAAAAAATAAGGTGGCATTTAGGACAAGAGATACAAGTATAACTTATAGATTTTGATACATTGTTCCTAAAGCCCACGGTTTTATAGGGAAAACAAAGTAGGTGAGGTGAAACAGACTTGTACAGAAAACCTACAGCTAAATCTGGCAAATCTGCAAGATATGCAGGCACCTTCTTCCAGGTTTTGGGTCAATAGACATGTCAAGCAATGCATCTTTCTGCTTCACTGGAGGCCCAATACTCTTCTTAAGAATGAATTTTCAGACAGAAAAAGCAAAATACAGTGAGACATTGGGCACTTGTTAGGGTAGAAAATGTGGGCCCTCTGCTGCCTAAATTGCCAGAAAGCTTCTTTAACTGGAATGAATGGGCTGGTTTTTATCAGGTGAGAGGCTCTGCAAAGTGATGACCTGTCAGCAAATTATTCATACACAGCTTCCATAGACTTGGAATAGATCAAAATGATTCTTGAGTATCTTGTCTCTGAGAGTCAAAAACTGGAGTAAGGCAGTTCTGGTCAGGACTTCTGGGTAAAATGACAGCATAGATTGAGGCTGATTTTGAGGATTTGACCTCAAAACACCTGAAATGAGAAATGATTTATTGGACAAGACTAGAGTGCCGAGTTTAGAGGGAGCTCTCACAAGAATATAATAGCAGTCAATTGCCATAAAGGAATTATGTGAAAAGTAGATCGGTCTCTTTCAGTACAGTAAGCCTGAAAGGACTGAGCAAGAAGGGTTCATAGAGATATTATGTTCTCTTATGCTGGATTCTTGGTGTGGTTTGAGATTTTTCTTTGGTAGGCTCAAAAATATCTGAAAATTTGAGGAGAAACTTGTGAAACTGGATGAAGGTCACAAGTGGGGACAAAGCTAAGGCTTCCTAAAATGATTGGATTAGGACTTTGTACAGTTCCCTCCTGTGAATTAATTAATGGCCAGATTTGAACTAAAGAAAAAGCATCAGTTAGATTAAGTGTCACAATATACGTCCTTCTGTGGTTTGGGGGGTTTTTTGTGGTGTAGTTTTTTGATTTTGCTTTGGTTTTTTGGTGGGTTTTTTTTTTTTGGCTTTTTTTGTTTGTTTTCTTTTGTTTTGTTCTGTTTTTCCCAGCACTCACTTCATTAGACTTCACACGACAACAATCTTTCCAAGTCATGTAAATTATACCATGCACTTTTTCCTTGTATTTTAAATACCCGAGTTATTGTGTACCTTTTGGCTTAGAGAAAGAATGAGAAAAAAGAACATTCAAAGGAGGATTTAGTAAATAGCTTGAGAAAATGAAGCATGTGAATAATATTAGCACAGAAGTGTTGTGTGGACCTTCTGACCTTTTTGAATGAGTCTTCTGTGTGCTACTTTTTGAGATTACTTGACATTTTTACAGACCTTGTCAAAGAAAAAAAAAAAGAAAGGATAAAAGTGGTGGGAGGGGGAAAGACAGCTCACTGGTCCCTACTGTAAAAAATACTATACAATCTCTGTGAGGTTACTTTTCTGGTCTCACTTCATAGAAATCTTTCACCAAAAAGAAGACAATTTCTCCTTGTGCTTCAAGCTGACTCCTGATCCCTCACATCAGATTTACCTAACTGTTTCATCCTGGGAGCAGTGAGATCAGACCTGCAAGTTCATGTCAGCAGCAGCAGTCTCTCTGCCAGATGTGCCTAAGGGGAAAACAACAAAGTGTTTGCAAGTTTTCAGGGGTTTGTTTTCCATATCTCAAAAACATCCTGAACAGCTGACAGCCATAGCTCTACTAAAGTATCCCACAGAACCATCCATCTACATTGGAAAATATTGCATAAAACAGCTTTACTCCTACTGGTATTGCCCTCTACCCCAGGATTCAAACTTAATTTGAGGAACACTTTGAGGAAAGATAATTCAAAAGGGTTTTAAGTGCAAATATATTGAAAATGTATTTATAAATCAGAAATGGTTGTGTCTGCCCTGGTTCTGTGCCTCACAAGCATCACCCCACCTCAGAAAGTCAGGCACTCTGGCTTAGGTGTCTGTGTGCTTTATGAGCATGTTATTGTGTACCTTAAGGTATGCAGAAGGCAAAGAGCTGAACAAAAAATAAGTGATAGGAAGTTCTGAAAATAGACATGGTGCCCCACCATGAGTCTTCAATCCTCTTTACTCCAGTTAGGATTTGAAACTGATGGCCATTCCCTCAAGTTTGGTATCTAAGCCACGCTACTTATTTCTCAGAAAAACATAATGAATATTGAGGGATAATGCTTCATTTTTCAAAACAAGAAAGGACTCTTGCCTACCCCACAAGGCAGGTTTTATTCTTGATTTGAAACTAGGACATGGCAGTAGACCTCCAATTTCTCAGCAAAGTCTCACAGGTATTGGCTTACTGGGAATTCTGTCTCTCAGAATTTCTCTCCTATTAAAACTGTTTCACTTTGTGTAAACAATTAAATTTTAATTAAGCTGGGTGAAAAAAAAAAGGGAAGAGAGATTGACTCTATAGCCTGGTGGTTAGAGCAATCATGTGGTAAAGTCAAATTCAAGTCCTCCTTCATTTAATTATTTATACTAAATGGAATAATGTCAGCTGGAGGGAGTGAAAGATTTACCTTGGACTGTGCTATTGTCTAATGGTTACAGCAGGCTCTCAGGAGGGTGACAAACTGGACTTAAATCCCTTTGTCAGAATGAAACAGGCAGGGTAATGAACTTGGGTCCAATGAAGCCACCTACTATAACTTCCAACTATTAAGCTGTTGGCAGGGTGGAGTGGGAGTTGTACTTTTTTGTGTGTTAGTAGTGCCTGATGTTTTCAGGTTGTTATTGGTTTACTTTGGCAGATGTTCTTATAGCTAAGATAACCAGAGGAATGCTTTGATTTTGATGCATGTGATGTTTGTTTGCTTTTAATGGTCGAGGAGGGCTCCTCACCATCAGGACTTTACTGATTATGAGGTAGTTTGACCAGTACATTTTAATTCAGGAACCATCTAAGTGCAGAGAAAAGAGTAAACATGTTTGAGGTTAGCTAATGACAGTCTGGCCAGCAGGAAGTTTGCAGAGCAATGCTTTCCACCCATTGTTGATTTTATGTGTTATAACACAAGTGTGAACTCTAGCAAATGTGACTTAGAAAATTTTGCACTTTGGGAAGTTAAATGCTTCCAGATGAGGAAGAAACAAAATAGGCCGATAAAGATCTATTTGGGCTTGGTCACTAAAATTATAGTAATACATAAAACCCTTTGTGAATATAGAAATATGAAAAGGTTCTAACTTCCTTCTTGTGCTGAAAAGCATCATAGGTAGCTGTGTCACAAGCCTGAAATATGCAGCACCTGACAGATTTGAAGAAGTACCAACCGAAAATAATGCTGGCTGAGGTCCTTCTGGTAGTATTTGGGTATAAAAATTTTCTTTCACAGAATCACTTCTAACATTACGTTTTATGCTTAAAAAGTCACTGCATTTTAGATCCTACTGAGAAAACTATAAATGGTCCTTGGGAAATAGTCTTCATTTTAATTTGTCTAAGAGAGAAATGCTATATAACTTTTAGCGGTGCTGACTTTTGACTTCCAGAGCACTTTCTTCTCCCCCAAAAAGCCCCTAGTTCTCTCATTTTTACCAATCACCATTCCTTTTTATTTCTCAGCACATAAGACAGTATCATTGGGTCACCTGGCATTGTTATAGTAATGCATAACACCAAGTATTTGGTACTGTTACTCATATGACAATAGCCCTCTTTATCTATTTAGCTATTTGTTTGTATTTTATGAAAACTGACATGAGAATTTTTATGCATCAAGTATTCTGAGAAAAATAACTGTAAGCTATTCTGGCACTTATATCCTTCAGAAAATATGTGTCCTTGAGATGGCCAGCTACTCCTCTGATTTACCCAAACCTCTTCAAGCTGATTCCTTCACTATCCATAATTCCACTTACAATATTCCATGTAATTCATGTAATCCCCATAACCTTTAATGTAATCAATGGACAGTTAGACTTAAAAAAAAAATTAAAAAGGAAGGCTGCTAGCCCTACTCCATATGCTCAAAATTGATGGTGTTTCTTGGGCCAGCTCTGTAAACAATTTTCAGCTTTAATGGTGGTGTCTCATTCTGAAGATTAAAGTTATAAGGAGGACTATTACCATAGCCAATAGTATTACAATATAACTAAATATCCCAGCATAAATCCACTTTACTGTCATTTTAAGATCATTTTCTATGGTCTCTCAGCTACCATACTTGGACTTCCCATTTGTTTGTAGTAAAACAAATGTATCCTGGTTGTATGCCATGGTAGAAATTCTTGGAAATAAAACAAAACAAAACAGGCCAATCTTAGTTTACAAGATTTAGATTTTTAATGGGTTCATTTCCTGCTTGAAAACCAAACCAAACCAAAAGCCAAAAATAAACTACAAAAACCCATTACCAAAATAAGGAAAAAGCCAAACTCAAAGGAACTGTGTAAAATTGTGTTACAAAGAAGTAAATGAAGGATGTTTTGCTGTAAGATTGGAGAGAAAAGAGTACAAACTCCTCCTTTGCCAAGGATTTTGTATGGTGCAGACAGACCTGGACTAGGGAATGATATGGGTTAAAGGAGATCACAATGGCTGACTTGATATCCTTGGGAGAGATATTCCAACTGCAACCGATTCAGGAAAGACTGTTGGGAGTCCCTGCCATAGAATAAGGATTTCCAAGAGCAGAAACAAATGGACATGCTGTCTGTGCCTTTTTGAAAATCAAAAAACTCTGGAAACCAGTGCTTGCAGTGGCTTCTAGTAGCTTCTACCTCATTATAAAAACCTAGCCTAATCCTAGAAGTACAGTAGATCAAAATTCTTAGACATTTTGTTATTCGTCTGGATTTACTGACATTGTAAAGTTTATTGTATGTTTGTATTGAAAACTCACAATACGAGTTTCTTTGACAAGTGAAAGTCAAAAAAAAAAGAAAAGTGAATTGATGTTTTTAGATGATCATTAGGCTACCCTGGAGACAAATAAATTATTTTCTTTAGAAGGATACTGGCGATACTGTATTAACCTAAGCTTTAAAAGCAAAGGCTAAACAAGGGAACTGAAGATACATTCTTCTTTGACCAAAGCAGAAATGCATATTGCATGTCAAACACCTGCATATCAAAAGTCCTTAGAACATAGTCTTCACAGGGAAGAAATGAACTGCTGACATTAGGACTATGAGTGCACAGGCTCACAAATCCCACGTGAACTAAACCTTGTACTTCTACAGCATTTTTCTATCCAGGATTACAGAATGTTTTATAAGCTTTAATGGTTGTAAAAAAAGACAGGAATGTGGAAACTGAAATCAGTCATGTTCAGTTTATCTGTCTGCCCAAGATCCACTTAAAAATAAGTGTCAGAGAAACCAACAAAGGGAGACTCTTGAATGGCAATTTCCTAGGTACTGTCCGTGCTGCACATCCTCATTGATACTCTGAAGGGTAAATAGGTTTAAGATCATTATGGTCAAGTATAATTACAGTCTGGCATTGCATGAGCCAGGGAAAGGGGTGTCAGACTTCATCAGATTTCCAGATATCTGCATTCCTAGATGTACCTGCAAGTCCAGCTAAGCTTCACAGCCAGATTCGCTATTTCATATTTGATGGTCTTTTCTACTGAGGAAAACATGAGCCTTTTCCAATGATCATAGCTGCAGGACTACAACTTTTTTTTTTTTTTTTTTTTTTTTTAGCAACTGGAAGTGGTTTGGTATTCTGCAATCTTTCTAGATCCACATAACTGTAATGCGTGATAATGACAGTAAAAGAAGCTTTTTGCAATCAGCCTTCTTAATATGTTGGTAGTAATTAATGTATTTTAAACTAAAGGAGAAACAAAATGTATGATGCATATGCAGTGAGGTGTAATAGGAGATGTATGAAGACTGGGGAAACATTTATCTACAGAAAAGTAAAAAATCAATTAAGTTGTTTTAGAACTAAAGATTTTTTTTCAAGGTTATTAAGATATATGTAAGCAATCTAATTATTGTTAATAATACATTTAAACATTACATAGTGCTGTGCTTATGGTTCTAGCTAGTGAAATATAGTCTGGTGTGCAAAACTTAGGCTGAACTAAGGTTCTCTGTTCCAAAAAGGAAAATGTTTTATGTGTTTTCTTCATTTTGAACAGCTACTGCTACTTGGCAAACATTTCAATCCTTTCAGCTGAGTTTTATGCTAAGGCAGACAATAAAGTCCTGACTTACCTATATGCATACCTTTCTAGAGGATAGAAATTTCAGCTCTCTCAGTCCACCTCCATTATGTCTGCAATTGATGAGAGAGCTGCAGGAGCAGAAAACACTACACACAGCTTATCCACGGGTGTATTTTCAGAGCAGATAACAAAAATTATGCATGTTATGCACCTGGATTAAAATCTCTTTCAAGGCAGGGACATATGACATTGGATACATTTTCAGAGCAAAAATATTGCCTAGTGTTTGCCTCCAGATCATTTAATTTTATAAAGTCGAGACAGCTGGTAAATTTGTTTTGAGATTCTGAAATAAAATGCTAATTTAGGCATGAGATCTGAGTGATCTTAGCTTCCCTCTCCCTGCTCAGTTCAGTAAGGACTAGCTTGATGGGGAACTCCAAATCTCCCACCTTCCTCACTCCCTTTTTGTACCTATGAGGACGCAGCATCCTCGCTTGCCTTCAGTCTAAGACTGCAGTCAGAGTCTTGGTTTAAGTACTTTTTCTAGTGAATAATTCCTACATTAGTGGTTTTCTTTTTATAAGTCCATTGGGAAGTGGTATGCTTAAGGAAACATATAGCTAAGGCTGCCAATTTGTTGATTTCTAGTTCCCCGGTTGCTTTGCAAAATCATCAAATGATGAGGCAGAGAGATTTGTATCCAGGAGGCCCCAACTTGCCTCTCTCACAGATTCTATTTCAGTTCTCACCAAGTCATCAGAGCTATTCTTTCCTCGACTGAACAAAAAAGAGTCTCAACACAAAGTAATCACATAATCTCTGCTAGTCTGTCCTAAATGTATGTATTTACTAGTGAGCAAAAATTTTATTCATAACTATGCTGTCATTTATTAGCAATTTTACTGAATTTAATTACTTCCCCTGAAATGACACCAAGGCTTCCACTTTGTTCAGTTTTCAAGTGCACAATAACGTAAAGCTCTGTCTAAGTATTTAAAATATTTAAGTGAAAAAACCCCTTGCATTTCTTTTTATAATAAATTTGTAATTTTTTGTAAAAAAGGTTAGCAGGTGCACTAAATGATGCTTTATTAGTGTAATGTTTTTCATTAGCAAAATACAGACTTTGGTCTGAAGGGAGCAATGACACCAAATTTATGGGTGCTAAACCTGAGTCAAATTTTTCTCACAAGACTTACGCAGTGACAGATATTCACATTTATCGTTGAAGTTCAAGGAATGAAAAGTGATTCAGAAATAAGGCTTTTAGTGTTATTGTCAATAGCTTAGTTTTTATTTCAGTTAAAAATCAGAAACTTTCAGACAACACGAGCAAAACCAGTCTCAGGGCTTAGGAAAAAAGTGCACTTCTCTTGCTGTGCTATACCCTTTCTCTAAACAGAAATGCAGAACAAGAGTTGATCACCATCATTAATTGCTGTTTTAGCTGTCTGATGCAATGTAAGTATTGAACGGAAAAAAATATTAAGATTATTTCATACTTTCTTTTAAAATTGCATCACAGTTCAAATTTATTCATTCCATCTATTTCTGAATTCCATCACAAATTTTCACACTGGAAATACGGTGTTCAAAAAGGACAGATATATTTATTTCCTTTTGTCTGAAAATCTTGTGATATCTGCTGTAAATGTTACCTGCACAGCTTCTCAGAAGGCAAGTTTTTGACATTACAACTCACCACTGTCTTGGCATGAATGTGATAAAAGTGCAAACTAAACAAGTTTGAAATCATCATGGAAATGGCCATCATGCAAGAGTTTTAAAGAGCAATAATTTAAATTTAATATTTACCAGTAGTAAAATTTTGAAATTAAAAGTGTGTATATGATGGTTTAAATCTCTTTGTGTGAGTTTACATCAGTTATTGATTTCTCTTTTCAAGCACAGAAGTTTTACTTCACTTGCAAGACAAAGAATGTGAATACACAGATTCATTTTGGAAAATAGCTAAGTAACGACAAGAAATATAATTTAAAAAAATCAACTACACAAAAATTCCTACAATCATGTATCTAATCTTCTAATATGTGAGAATAGTAAGACTCTTTCCACTGACATAAAGATGAGACAAAATACTTAGCAAGAGTGAAAGCTTAAACTCTAGTGGCAATATTTTTAACAAATAAAGTAGAAAATACTTCTATTAGGTGTCAGAAGACCAGTCAAGGAAATAGAAGATTTTCTATCATATAGAGCTTCCCAGAAAACAAAATAATTCAAGTAACTGGTATACACAAAGTTTTTGTAGACAGAAATTTACACATTAAGAGAAAAAGTTTGCCAAATGTTGCTGTGAAAAACTCAAATCCAGTATTAGCAATACTTTCTAAGTTGCAGGAAAACTTCAAACCTTGGGATTTTTGCCCTGCCAAAGAAATTTTTCACAAAGATATATTCAGCAATTTAGAGAACTTGCATTTCCATTAGCTGTTCTGCTGTTAGGTTCCCAGACTTGTCAGTCTGCCACCTTTCACAAGTTACATTTGTGAATTAAAAACAAAAGCAATTCCTGCTCATTTCTTTTGCTGTCTGGAATACTATTATTAATTCCATATATTATGCTGATTATTTGCATTACAGTAGTCAAAACAATGATGAGGTATTTCCCTTCAAAGATTGCATCTCATTCAAAACACATTTAACTCTTATGTTTTGAAGCATTTGCACAGATTTTTAACTATTGGAATTTCATGTCTGGCAATATTTTAAACAATTGCATTCCAATGAAACTGCATAACCTGGAAATTCCAATACAATTGAATAATCTGTTATCTGCTGAAAACAGCTTAATTTTAATGTGCTGCAGTTGACTTAAAGGTTAAGCAATCTCTTAAAAGAATGTGAACTTGTGAATTAGGGAGGTCTTATACTCTCAGGTGGCATTTTATTCACCACAAGAAGTAGCTGCTAATGAGCTCTCTAGCTAGCAAAATCTAGATGTAAAATATGTAAAACTTGAAACATCTAGTGTTTCTGAAAAAAAATATTCCATGAATTTGGTTTATTAGGTAAATTATAATAGATCAAAGAAGGAAAAGGCAAACCCAGGTGTCAAAATCTGAGAATGACCAACAAATCTATTTTCTAATGTTATTTCATGTCTACTCTTATTAAAGTGTTTGGTTAATACAATTTGAAAATTGACCAATACTTTATCTAAAATGTGTGCTGGATTAACATACATAAAAACCTCATTATGATGCATCAATGTGCCAAAGAACAGTCTCATTATGTAGAAACCAATTTAATCTTTTTTTTT
>VZRH01003822.1:1396365-1409514 GCA_013397555.1 Urocynchramus pylzowi | reverse complement strand
ATTTAATTTTTTTTTTTTTTTTTTTTTTTTTAAATTGGTCCAAATCAAGCTTAAGGGTAGTGACGAGTCCTGATTTGGAGTATTTAGGCTAAAAAGAAAAAAAAAAAAATCTTTCCTTTGGGAGTTCATCCCTGAGATTAGAGAAATGGGATTCTAATAAGAACCACAGAATGTGCTTCAGTACACTTCACTAGAGAGCTAAATCACTGACAATTGCAAGAGAAAACCTCAGAGGACAAAGAGCTTGTAGGAACAGCAATGCCTTAACCCCTTGGGCATAGTAAGCTCTGCTACTCTGAACACTAAGGTAATACTTATTTTGAGTCCCTAATTTTTTGAAGCACTAATGGAATTACATAATCTCAAAACTGTTCTCCTAAGTATCTGGGCATGTGCAGAGCTTCCACTTGATTCAGTGATAATTAAGCAGGTGGCTGTACGGCCTTGAAGGAAAGCTGGTGCTTAAAGGCAGTTGGGTGCTGAAATGGTTTGGTGTGGCCTCACCGCAGGTCCCAGGGGCACTTTGGGACACTACAAAATAAAAACATATAAAGCTATCAGAAAGTGTGAAAAGGAGGGCTGTGAAGGTGAATGATCTGGAGAGGAAGACAGATGAGGAGCAGCTGAGGGCACTGGGTCGGTTCAGCCCGGAGGAGACTGAGGGCAGAGCTCACTGCAGTCACAACTTCCTCGTGAGGGAAGAGGAGCGGCAGGCGCGGATCTCTGCTCAGTGACGGTGACAGGACCCGAGGGAATGGCCTGAGGCTGAGTCAGGGCAGGGTTAGGGTGGGCATCAGGAGAAGTCTCTTCACCCAGAGGCTCTTTGGGCACTGAGCAGCTCCCCAGGGCAGTGGAACAGCACCAGCCTGCCCGAGTTCAAGGAGAATTTGGTCAGTGTTCTCAGGAAAATGGTGTGACTCTTGGGGCTGTCCTTTCAGGGGCCCCAAGAATTGGGGGACAGTGTTCTCAGGAAAATGGTGTGACTCTTGGGGCTGTCCTTTCAGGGGCCCCACGAATTGGGGGACAGTGTTCTCAGGAAAATGGTGTGACTCTTGGGGCTGTCCTTTCAGGGGCCCCAAGAACTGGGGGACAGTGTTCTCAGGAAAATGGCGTGACTCTTCAGGAAAATGGTGTGACTCTTGGCGGGGGTTTCATTGGAAAATGGTGCGAAAATGGGGCTGTTCTTTCAGGGCCAGGAATCAGACTTTGGTGATCCTTAAGGGTCCCTTTCAACTCAGGATGTTCTATGATTCTAATTCAGAAAGCAAAGTTACAGAAATGTAGCTGTGTGTGTAAATGTTGACATTTCTAGCTATTTTTACATTTCTATGCTAAATTAATTATAATATTAATGTTTTAGTTAGTTGTAAATTATGTCGTGAGAAGGAGTGTAACTGTACAAAACAGTAAAATACTGTTAGGTTCTTTTAAAGTATGGTTAGGACCACCACCAAAGAGAGACTTTGATGCATTAAAATGGGATTTCAGTCTATCATAGACACCCAGAATGAAGAGGAAGGCACTGGGAAGTTGTAACTTATTCATGTTATCTTATAAATATTTGTGTCCTCTGCATGCTTCTATTTGTTCTATCTGAAATAATTATTCAAAGTTCCAAGATACGAATTTTCTTCTTCTGAAGGTTTTTTAGTGATGCCTTCATATATTCAGATGCACTGCTCATCCTGCAGCTCACATCTTGCACTGAACACTCCTTAGCATGCAGTAGTCTTGTTCTGCAGACTGGCTCTGACTATGGAGAAGAATTTTTTTCATTCCTTTCTCGTTCTGAAGGTTAAATTTTCCTCTGCCCTTTCTTGGGGACTCTGCCTTAATTGTGCTGATTATATATTTTACATTACAGCTCTGGGGCCAGAACCCCTCCAGAGAGTGATGCAGCTTCTAAATTAGATCATCTTGCCCTGACTGTGATGTAGCAAATCTCAGCATCCCTTAAGAAGAGTGGTGCAGGCAGATGCCAACTAAATACATCTGTCCACCTGCATGTAGTCCAGTGGTTATGACACTCCCCAGAGAGACAAAAACACCCATGATTTTAAAAGACTTCAGGGAAAAACAAGTATAGAAATAGGGTGGTTTGTATGTGAAGAACACTAGCTCAAGCTAATATTTTAGTAGAAAAGAGTTTCAAATGAACTTTACGAGGTTCCTGCACCTCCTGGAAATTCCAGCCATGTATGAACGTTCACAAGGAGCTTAACCTCTGGCCTCAAAGCAGGATATTTTTGCAGAATCCCCATTTGGGCTTGAGTAATTTTAAAAGTTTAGGAAAACTTCCTGGAAACAATCTTTTGCTCCATCACACTGGCTGAAATAACTTCTTCTCCTGCTACATTTCAGTGAAGGGAGTGACAGTGGAGCTGTGGGGATTAGGAAACCGCGCTGTGGGATTTGCGTTCCCGTGCTCTTCCTCAGGCAGCCTGTGTATCTGACTTCTGCATCTGACAGATTGCTGGAAGAAACAGACAGCATTAATTTATGTTAACCAGGAGCTCTTGCAGCAGTCATAAATATTGTTTTAGATATAACAGATAATGCTGATCTGCCATTGCTTTCTAGAATAGGCTCCTTTTATCTGATGCAAATTACAAACATGTTCTTTTCTCTCACTACCAGAAAGATACATACATAGTTTGATGAAACTGCACCCCATGGTAGATGGTATGAATTGATATGGAGGACTCATTGGAAGGTACTAATTATACAGTCTCCTTTTATTGATATGTCAGTGAAGCAGTAGTACATCTTTATAAAATGGCAAGACAAAGCCTGCCACAGAAATAACTGAGCATTTCTCATATGATCTACTGACAAATAAGTCTGATAGCTAAAATATAGTGAGAAAAGTAGTTCTGTCTTGCAATAAATCATACTATTTTTTTAAAAATTGTGGGTTTTTTTATTAATCTCTTAAGGTAGTTATATATATGTTAATATGTCAATTTGTTATATATCCATATCTATTGAAAGGTATCAGAAACTTCAATGGAGTTTCCTATAAAAAAAATAGTAATTTTGAGATTGTAAGTTGCACTGCTTCTCAGGTTCTGTGTATCTTCCCATTTCATGTATTAGCAGTTCCTGGTTGCTTTGGGTGTTATACATCTCCATTATATATGTTACTATTGAATGTTTTAAGAATTGTGATTTGTCAAAATTGATGAAAGACTGTATCTGGGCTGCAAGTGCAACAATACGGTGATTTCCATGTGAGATAATTTGGAAATGTGGGGTATAAAATAGCTTTTGATTACTGCCAATTAAATGTAACAGCTGATCGGGAATTTTCTTTTTCTTAGTTTACCAGCAATAAGGCTTCCCAGAGAGGTAACAACAGATCACAAATGGTTGGAAGCAGCTTTACATTTCCTTGGTTATTGGTGGTCCTTGACTGTCAGTAAAGACAAACTAGCTTTAACTTTTTTACACAATATAAAAGTGAATAAATTTCTGCCACATTTTGTCTCCAGCATCAGTATTGCCTATTTCTGCTCCGAGTTCTATTACTTCTTTTTTTATCCTTCCTCTTATTAGGAAATGGCCTAATTACTAGTTTATCCTATTCCAAGATGGCATATAACTCAGGGGCTTGAATTACATTATCTATGAATATTCTTCATTTCCCCAAACGTCTTCTGATGAGCAATTTGGCTTTTAAGGTGCTCAGTAAACTGATATTATTTGCATATACATTAGTCTCTAAGCTCCTCATCTAGGGAACACCATTACTTGCATCACATGCCCACCACTTTAGACAGCACTTTGATTTTTAGACTTTAATTACACAGCATATATTTCAAAATGTTTCTACCATTAAAGAAAAATGTTAACAGATAATTGGGAGTAAAAAAAATATGCACAAAGACAATGTAAGGTTAGCATGTTTGTTGGTAAATGTCTGTTCTCAGTCAGCAACAGCTGCAGTTTAATTAAACTCAACTGTTTGCAGGTGTTTGCAAGAGAAAATTGTATAGATATGCATGTACATATACAATTCAGCTGAAGAGATTTACTTTTGTAAAAAGCCATAAGCTTCGAGCACGGAGGCGTCTTTCTCTGTAGTCTTGTGATTAATGTTCAGGTTTCTTTCTGATATGTAAGGATGAGATATTATCAGGGAAAAATCCACGAGAAAGCACTGTAAAGCAATAAGGAAGGAACACCAGCTGTGCTCATAAATTTAAACAGTTAGGATATCTGAAAAGCATTCTCCATCCTAAGACTGGTATTACAGTTAGGTGAGTTTAGTGCATCAGACAATACAAAAGGATTTAATATGTGTTAAAGAAAGAAAAGTAAATACAAAAAAAAAAAAAAAAAAAAAAAAGAAAAACTTTTTAAAGATCAGAACAGCTTTAGATGTTGTGTGGATCAATAGTGGTCTCATCACAGGTAAAAGTTCACTAGATAGCATATTGAGCTGCAAGTTCAAAATGTCAATAAGGTGTGCAAAATTTAAAACCAGGACATGTTGTAGGATAGTTCTACTTAACTTTTTGTTCTTGTGTTATAAATATTTCTGCTCAGCAGAGGTATTTGTGAAAGTTGACAAGAAACTAACACCACTAAATCATTTAAAGTTCATTTATTGCTCACTGTCTAATGATCTAGTCCAACGAGGAATTCTATAAATATACATGTACCTATGGAGATTTATAACTAGGTCAGAGTGCTGCTTCCACATCTATTACTAATTAATTAGGTGCAAATAGCAAAAATACCTCAATGACAAAATCTATCATTTCAAAATTTATGTTTTACTGTGGCTGTATCAGCAGCACTTGTAAGTGCTCAGTTAAAGCAAAAAATAGAAAACTATCTGCAAGTGGTCAATTAAAAAAATAAAATTAAAAAGTAAAGGATTAATTCTTATGAACTGTACAACACTCTACACAATATGTGTTCATTTCTGATCTCTAAACTATGTCTCTAACATTTAACTGAAGGAAGTAGGTGATTAATTCTTGTGGTCATCTTGCAGCAATTCTATTAGAGTGCCACAAATTTAACAGACTTTCCCATTAAACAAATTATTATTAGTGTTAATTTGAAGGGGAGGGAAATAATGGATGCTCTTTTTTATTATAGTTCATTTAGTAACACATTTAATTATGGCAAAAATCAAACATTTCTGTTTTTATTGTTAAATTTAAGTTATGAAAGGGACAAACAGTAGGATACAGCAACAATCAAACTTATCTGAAACCTTTTTAAGCTGTTGTGAGCTGTATTTTCAGCCTGGTGATTCATAAGAAATTCTTTACTGCCCATAAGAAATATAATGCCTACTTTAGACCTGTAAATGGACTGGTTTAGGACACCAAACTTTAACCAAGATTAGTTTTGGATTCTATGCTTTTTATTTTGCGTCAGAATTGAAAAACCATGACCAAACTAACTTTTAGGTAAGCCACCAGCATAGCTCAAATTTATGCTTGATCATCTTATAAATTAATATTTTTAAAAACTAAAACACAGGATGTTTATAGACACTGTCTAATAGAGACACTCAAAATATTGTTTTCTAGTCAGATATACCTATATATATAAATACACATGCACATATAATTTGTGAGGAAGTACAAATTTTTGTATTGAAGGTCTGTCCTCTAATCCTTTACAAATACTCCATTTTTATGATTAGTGTGTTTGTTGAGAGGATTGACTTTTAGGTGTTCTTTTCTTGAAGTTCTGTGGCTTCAGCTGGACCCACAGTTACTTTTGATTCCAATACTTTATGGCATCCTATTATTTATTTTTTTTTTCTGGAAAGTCCAAGAACAGGTTATGATTAAATTTTTAAGTTTGGGTTTTCATTTTTTGAGTTGTTTTTCCAGAGTTAAAATATAACCACAATATCCAAGAAATACTGCCCATTTGATTTGAATTTCATTCCACCCATAATGGACAGAAGAGGTTTTGTCTTTGTTAGTAAATTAATGTCAGCACTTTTGGATTTTTGATTGTCAATGAAAATGCGATGTGGGATAATTAAGCAATAATGTAGTGTGCAGAGCTTTTTTTAACAGAATAAAGTCATGATGAAGATGAGCAGAGTCAAGGGATTAAAAGTTAAAGCAGAAACCATTTTTCACCTAATTTACATTCAAAAGAAGTTTGCTATAATGCCAAATTAAATTATGTGGAAAAATAAATGAAAAGGCAAATTTTAAATAAAATTAGTTCATATAAACTTTGACTAAGGTGGCTATTGATTTTTACACATTTATTATCTTTTATTTTACCAACTTCACAACTGCAGAATTGTATCCAGTTCAGTAGGGAATAACAAGACAAAGAGCAGGGAATACTCTCAGGGCAGAGCTGTGACTGTGTAGGGGATAACTTCTACCTTTTAATTCCAAATTAGCATTGAAAACAGTTCACTAGAGTCTCTTTTCTTTCTACTTGGGAAAATTAAATCTTTCAATGCCTCTAACAACCCAGAACTTAGTGGAAAACTGATGTTTCAATTCAGGCTAAGTAAAATTAATTGTTTAATGGAAAGTGGCACTTCCTAGTGTCTCGATAACATTAAGAAATCATCTCTTCAGTAGGTGCTAGCCTGATCAGAAGCAGTGTCATGACAGAGGAAAGCATTGTCTTCCACACAGGCTATTTTTTAATGTCCAGTGCCTCCACTCCAGTGCAGTGCAGGTCTGGAACTGCCATTTTCCAGACATTTGCTGTACATTTGCTGTAAAAAATACTGGGGAAAAAAAATCCATCTTACATTAGATGAAGGGGAAATGAATGAGGAGAACAAAATATCAGTGGTCTTAAATCATATGTGTCCAGCCCCTTAAAAGGGTGCTATCAAGGAGGTAATTCAAGTTGCAGAGCCTGGTATGATTGAGGAGCAGCAGAGCCATGCTGACCCATGGTATGAGATACAGCTCTTTAAGACTTTGTGGTGGCTTTGAGTACAGTCCATATCCAGATATACAGTTTTTCAGCCAGAATTAAAAGAAATTCATTTACTTGCCAAGGTCCAAAAATATGTAGCTGCACCTATACGAAGAAAAAAATAGGGGTTTTTTTTAAGTTGGTAAAATTTAGCAATCAGCCTGAAATGAGGAGATATCTTTGTTGCACTGAACTAAGGAAAATGTGATTTTGGTTTTCCAAATTGTTTTGACTATAGAAACACAGGTCAATGTTTCAAGTTGTCAGAACAATATCACCCACAGCAGTCTGTATCTGATGGCTGAAGACAAGTTTTTTCAAGGTAAATGAAGGGAGTTTGTCTTATCCTATGTTTTCAGTGCTGTCCCTCCTTATACTCAAAGGCAGTGAGCTCACTGCAAAGAGAGCACACGAAAAAAAAGGCAGCAATTATTTCCCCTAAGGCTTACCTGGCAGGGAAATGATGAAATAAAATGAAACTATGGATTGATTGGTCTAGAGAAACAAGGAACAGTAGGAAAGAGAACTTGAAGGCAGAAATGTCATCCATGTGTGAGGATGGTGGGATCTCTTCCTTATGCATGGTCCATTCTATTTTTCCCTTGTTCCTTTTTTGGGAAGACATCCAGGTAGTGCATTCTTTTCCTATTTGGATCAGTGTTATCATTACAAACACACTGAAATGTGGCAGAAAATTATGCTATTTACAACTGCAATAGCTAAGAGCTTAGATGAATGCCTTATTTTAGTAACCAGAGATCGTCTATAATGTAATATTTTGAAAAAAATACATTTTCAAATTAAACCAATGATGGGGCCAAGTCTGGTTAAGGACATGAAATAACTTTTTATTGTACCTAGAATGTTTTTTTTTTTTTTTAAAGGTCTAGAATGATCTGGGAAAGTTGCAAACTGCTTTAATAATTGAAACATACTGACTTGGATTTGTGATCTGTTTACCAAGCCAGCTTCTCAGCTGTAGTTTTCTGCATAATTCGATCGAATTTAGAAAAACACTTCTTTGTAAGGTATTCTATGCATTTGTATTCATTCTGTCAGTCACTAATTCAAAAGTGTGGGTTTTGTACAAAGTTGGGTTCCACATATTAAAGAAGTGAGCACCATTTGCTCTCTCAGATTAACAATGTGATCCATCATGCTACAGCATCTTTTCCAGAGCTGTGTCTTAAGTGGTGACTTATTGCTGGTTTGCAAAGAGATGTGAATGGTACAGAAAATGTAATTTATTTTTCTCTCTTGGACTGAATTTATTGTTTACTAATTGGAATGTTATATGCAATGAATTATTCAACATAAAGGAGGGTCAAAAGGAATGTCAGTAATGAAAAGCAAGCACACACACACACACACACACATGTGTAACTCTTTGTGTGCATCTGAGTGTGTCAGTGTCTGTGAGTGTGTAAGAGTATGTGTGTAAAAGTGTGTGTGTAAGAGTGTCAGAGCGTGTGCAAGAGCGTGTGTGAGGGTGTGCTAGAGAAACTGAGGCAGGCAAAAGAACAAGAAACAGAAAACATCAAGCTGAGGGATTGAAACACTGGATACTTGTACTGTTCACAACAGTATAGACAACGTTCTCACACCCACTTTTTAAATAATATATCACGAGTATATGCTGAAATTTTCTTTTTTTCTTCTCCCATCCCTAAATGCTTGCATAGTGCTGATTCACTGCTGGAGAAAAGCCATCTTGTCTTGCAAGAGGAGCTATTGTACTGTTATGTTAAAATTGAAACCTATTCCTATATTCTGAAATAAAACCTTATCACATTGTGTAACTGCCACGCTTAGCTGGGCTAGAGATTTGGCTAAAGACATTGGAAACTGGTAATCAGGTATTTAATGGAAACTTTTTAACCAAATAGGCCTAGTGTATTTAAATGACCCATTTTTTCATATGTTTTAATTTTCTGTTGTAAGACTGAAAAAATGGACTAAGGTCTGGTTATCAATGGTTCGTTTACAAAGCGGACGTGTAGTTTTGTTCAATATTTTCATTTAGGACACAGGAGATTGCAGCTACCTAGTGGCATTGAAGGAAATTAAAATATGTAAGGTTTAAAATTCAAAGGTACATAGACAAGTTGAAAAAAATGGTCTGAAAGAAATGAAACAGAAGAGCAATGGGGACAGGCACAGCACTGTAAACTTGGGCAAGAATGGAGAACAATGAATTATGAAAAATATATGCAGAAAAAACCACTGAGGTTTATCATTTATCACTGTTGAACATCAGACAAAATATCATGCTTTATCAAAGATGATATCTCATACCTGGGATTTAAAAATAGCAGCAGATGCTAAATCAATAATTTTTTTTTCTTTTCCCAAAGCGGTGTGCGGGTTGCATGCACTATTTTAAATCAAGTTTGACTTTTTATTTTTCACATGATGGCTGCTCTTCCCATTGTCCATTTTCTATTCCTCATGCCTCTAATCCTTGCAAACTGGTGGAACTGGGCAGAGATTTTAACAAATAGTTCTGCTGAACCAAACCAACCCCAACCCAACCCAACCCAATCCAACCCAACCCAACCCAACCCAACACAACCAAACCCAACCACACCCAACCCAACCACACCCAAATAAATCAATCAATGGAGTTTTCAGCAGAGTTGTTAACTGGGACTTTACCTGTAGCATGCTCAAGGTTGTGCACCAGCTGTACTCAGAAACAGGATCACCTCAGATACAGTACTTTGTGGCCAGTTCAAGGAACTGAAGAAGAGAGAAACAAAAAAGCCAGAGTCCTTATCAACAGCTGAAAAACTTTGTTAAAGGATGTACACAATGGCCCTCAGGCATAGAAAAAGCCATTGTGCAAAAAAAAATTGAATAAACTGTTCTACTTCTTAGACAATAAGATGGAAAGTAATGGACTTGAACTGCAGCAATGTACATTTAAGTTAGATGTTAGGAAAAACTTCCAATTGGTAAATGTTCTTTTAATTGTTGTACTCAAACAGTAAGAAATCTTCCCAACACTGACTCAATTCTACTCTAATACTGTAGCATGCAATTAGAATGAAAAAGCATCTTCTGATATCACAAGGTCAGTCTCCTAAAAATGCCTTGAAGAACTGCCCTGTCCTAAACACAAACATAACAACAACAAAAAAAAACATGCTTTAGTAGCTTAGATTAATTGATTTTTTAAAAATCTATTATTACTGACAATAATGGAAAAGGCTGAGGTTCACAAAAATAGTCAGAAAAATCCATTTCAAATACATTGTTTCATTCTCTAGTCTAAGAATAAAGTCTGCAAGATTAGAGATGACACACAATATAATTAATATATAAGGAAGAGGATAAATTCTAGCCTTCAGTTATGGAATCATAATCAATGCATTAGTGTGCAAATCCCAGTATGTTAAAAAGCATAGTTTAAACTACTTAGGGATTATTCTAGCTAAAATGTACATGAAAAATGTAAATCATCATTAAAACATTTATTCCCTACTTCACTAAACATGCAGTTTGCTGTTTTTTATTTTAATTACTTTTTAATAAAATTTAATCACCCTGAAAGACGCTATACTGATATCTGAAGAGAAAGAAAATCTTTGTTTGTCTACAAAAGAAATGCAGGACAGGAAGAAGAAAAATGTTTTGCAATGTCTCAATCTGATTTAGGAGATTACTTAGAAATTGTCTTTCCTGAGACTGGAAGCAGAGAGGATGGTGCTTCTTGATTTGGGTTTATGGATTCTAACCAACAGCCACATTGAATAAAATCAAAGCATTTTATGAAATTTCATGACCTATCATTTTTGAATTATATTGCATTCAGAAAGCACCAAGGAGAGAAAATTATAATTATTTAATTTTAATGGTTTGTAAAATTATTTTATTTACTTTCTTTTTCTTTTTTTTTCATCTAATATTTCTCCACTGACAGGAGTGGTAGTCACCATTTAATATCCTCTGCATGCTTATGTTCAGGTTTAACACCAAAATAAGATGAAAGATAGCTAAATGCTGTGGAACAAATCTACAGCAAATGTCAATCATCACACTGATTTTACATCAATTTCATACTTGAACTATGCATAAGGAACTGAAACCTCACTACAAATCTTCCTATATATTTAATATTTCAAGACTGAATATAATTTAAGTTGTTTGACTTTCAGCTCACAAAATCTTGGTACCATAAATATTAAAAGTGTTATAAATATTGATTTTAAAATATTTGGTTTTCTGTAAATATAATAGATGTAATATATTTTCAGTAAAACATCTGTTAAAAAATGAAGCTCTCCTGTTCAAAACTTTTGAATAGATGTTACAAGAAGGGATTTTTATATAGACATTCTCTCTGTTCAGGGAAGCTTGTATCAGTTTTTCAACTTGAGCAAATCTGTAAATTGTATAGCAGAATAAAAGCATCTAAGCAAGATATATTTTCTGTTTGCTTTCATTCTATCCTCATAGTTTCTCTAGTTCTCTGTATCTATTAAAATTTTAACATGTTTGAAACTGCTAGTGATTTTCAATGTAGAAATCAAATTCACCACTTGAATTCCTACTCCTTACAAAGGCTAGTGTTAGCAAGTGACAGAAAAAGACCTTTCTGTTTATGGAAAAGAAGTTTGTGTTAAGGCTGAATCTACATTATTTTTACTAGTGTTAATTGTAGAGAGTGCTTAAATGAAATAGAGACAACCATTTTAAAAACAAAGATACTGCATATTTTCTATCATGGGTGGATACATGAAGGCACATAAATATTTTTAATAGTGACTGCATATGGAATTAACAAGGAAAAATAAGCTCTTAACAAAAGAAACCATACTTGGTTCCCACACCCATAGTCCATTGTATTTATGTGGACTGCCCATGTAAGAATGACAGATAAAATTACGAAAAAAATGGAAGTAGAAGAGTTATCACTATTATGTTGCTCATGTGGGGACTGGAATCAAAAATTGACATGGTACCACCTGTGCTGAGGTCTGTCTAAAATTTGGGTATTAGTAGTGAACAAAGAATTTGTGTCTATTCTTATTGTCCTGATTATCTACAGGATTACCTTGATGGACAGAAACATATGACAATGAAAATGCCTCAAGTTTTCCTGGTAACTTTTTCCTCTCTTCTTTTGTCAGTAAGAGTTTGATGAATGAGATAAGACATGAAAACTGAAAACTCTGGTAAAACTACTTTTTTAGTCACAATAAAACCAGTTTATTACATACTCTGCAAAATTAATCCAACTGGAAGCACATCATTTATTAGTGGTAATATCTTCTGAGGACTTGTGCACATGACAAATTTGATTAAAGAAAGGTTTGTTGGTAAATATATGCTGAAACCTGATTGTGTGGTATCTGAGAGCAAGGCACAACACCACAAGAGTATAAATAAGATTAAGTGGAAGGTTCAAGGGAAAAAGTACACAGAGTAACAGAGTAATTGATTATATATATATATATATATATATATAATGGAGACATTTGCTTGCTGAATTTCTTTTGTAACAACCTAGTGTTTTCTCTTTCTAAGTAAAGGATAATCAATGGCCATGAAGAGGAACTGGATCTAATTAATAAAATGACTACTCCATTTCCCAAACATTCAACCTCGGAAAGCAATGTGCTATTGATAAATGTGAAATGTGTTCAGGTCTGCTGATCAATTCTCTCTTTTAGGTACTTACAAGTGCTTTATGTTCCTTAGCTTAAATTAACTTTGCCCATCCAAATTAGATGAGTTGTTTAATGTGGTTTCATAGTGCTTTCTGAATTACCATGTTTGTATGCAAATAGTCATTGGACTCCATTCCAAAGGGATTATTAGCAAAGCTTGTGTCACTTGCATAGTCACAGTTTCTTTGAAATAATCAGGAATCTAGACAAATATTCAATCTTTTCTTCAAAATAATTTAAATTGCTGAAATCATTGATACTTTGCTATGTTGCAGCCTGTTGTTTAGATAACTCTAGTGCTGAATGTAATTGAAGTGACACATTGCAACTAGGAGAGTTAAAATCAGTAGACTGTACTGATGGGGAAAAAAATAGTTTGACACTTGGGCAGGGTTTGCTTTCCTGGTTTGTTCTGGGTTGGGGTTTTGGTTTTTTGGTTTTTTTTGTTTGTTTGTTTGGTTGGTTTGGTTTGGGGTTTTTTTGGTTTTTTGAGTTTTTTTTTGTTTGGTTGGGTTTTTTTGAGTTTTTTGTTGTTTTTTTTTTTTTTTTG
>VZRH01003822.1:1367966-1396351 GCA_013397555.1 Urocynchramus pylzowi | reverse complement strand
TTTTGGTTTTTGGTTTGGTTTGGTTTGGTTTTTTGTTTTGTTTTTGGTTTTGTTTTTTTGGGTTTTTTTTTTTTTTTTTTTTTTTGGTTTTCATTTTTTGGTTTGTGTTTTTTTTAAGGGGAGAATGGATTAAGTCCAGGAGAACTGAGCTGCTGTGTTAATTCACTGACTGATTACCTGTATCCACTACTCATTTGTGTTGCACCACATCACTCCACTGCTGGCAAAGCAGAACACTGCACACAGGGCTTGTGCTGGACTGAGCACTGAAACAGGTTTCCCAGAGAGGTTGTGGAATCTGCCTGACTGGAGAAATCCCAGGACCATCTGGATGCAATCCTGTGCCATGTGCTCTGGGATGACCCTGCCTGAGCAAGAGGTAGGGCCATATGACCCACTCTGGTCCCTTCCAGCCTGACCTATTCTGTGATTCTGAGAAATTACATCCTCCAAAAGGTGTGTGTTTCTCAGTGCATATGTTTAAATGTGTGTATTAACTATTTGCAACATTAGTATCCACCAAAAGATGTTCTGATAGTAATAGCAAGGTCTGGAGAACAGAGAATAGCCAGTCAATTATTTATATCATATTAAAGCAGCATGACATTTGGAAGCAGAAGGTTTTAGTGGGAAACTGTGAGTAGTGAAATAAACCTGATGTCCAAGGGTGGAAATATCATATCAATTTCCTTCACTTCTTCTTACTGGGAGCAGCTTTTATCTCAACATCCTTTTTTCTCTGATGGTCAGATATCTTCATATCTGTTTCGAGTTACTGCAGCTACTATTGAGGGTATCTGTGACATCTTGGACAAATAAGAGTTGGATGGAAATAGTTAATAGAATATAATTAAATTGGAGTTGGATTAGGATGTGATTGTAAGGACATATGGCATTGGATTTAAGGAGTTTAATGTAATTTTTGTGTTGCAAGTTTAAGCTTAACAAAAGGTCTCTGCAGCTGCTCTGAGCTTCTCAAGTATTTGTATTTTGATCATCAAAATAAATAGATGCACTACACAACAGTTACAAGCAAAAGATGGACTAACAATAGAAAGCTTAAATGCTGTTTCATAAACATTTTAATAGAGTTTTGTACGTTTCTGGTGTATTGAAATATTTCACCTCAGTGAAACTCACTGGTCAGCATCTATCAGCAATTAAAGTATCTCCATTCAAAAATCCTGTGTCATTCCCTCGTGAATGAATCCTTTTTATATCAAATTGTTCCTGCTCTGAAGGATTCTCTCATCAACATCAGGGACTGATAAGAAGTCTGTTCAGCTGCCACATCTTCTCTGCAGCTCTGTACACAAGAGCCTCACTTAAGCTCTGTCTCATGCATCAGCTGCATTTTTTGGGGGTGATCCAGAATTTTTTATTAAATTATCACTTCAATCTAGTTCTGAAAAATAGTTTCCATACAACTTATTTCTAATTTATACTTAATTATTTACACTGCATCACTTCCAAACAAGTACTTGAAGTTAAGATAGTACCATTGCTTTAAGAAGTCTGTTTAATTTAGTTACAGTCACAACAAAGGGAAAATATGTTTGGGATTCCTGATTGATATTGTACAAAATGAGCTGTCATTTTTATTATACACCTTAAGGCTTATATGTTAGCAGAGGGATCTCAAGTTTCTCACTAAAGAAAAACAGCTCTCTTTAAAAACCTGCTTTGTTCATGGTGTGTGTAGCTGGTTGGACATTTGGATGGTTTAAAAGGAGTCTATTTAATTTTCCAGATACAACTACATACAGAAACACCATTCATCAAAGATTCCCTGGGTGGTCAGGCTACAGTCAGAAAAACAGAGCTACCACTTATAATAAGAGGTAGAGGAAAAACTTTTCTCCCTTGCTCTGCAGTGCACACCAGCCAGCAGAGCAAGGCTACTTCTCTTATTTGCCCATATTTGACACCAAATTCTGCCCTCTATTGATAAGGTGACCAGAGCAACGGTAAATAAGGACTCAAGATCTGAAGTATCCATGCAGGGAGGAATAAAGTGAAAAGAATCAGGTTATCTATGCAAGACTTTCAATCCTAAGCTCCTTAATTGCTAGGAGCCCTCTCAACATAGATATTTCTGAGTCCACCCTCCAGGAGATGAACTGCTGCCAAGTTATCCTTAATTATCTGGATCACACAGTTTGCTGCAATGTATGTCCTTGAGCTACTCTGAGGAGATATTGAGACATAATAAGCTTTACTGTAACAGGTGTTAGGAAGGTGGTGCTTCTTCCCTGGAATAGAGAACAATCTTTTTATCTGCTGACCAGGAAATGTAAGTGGAACATCTGCAACCTAACAGCTGTTGAATGTCACTTTGGCTAGATCAAGGGCTTAAAATGTGCTTCAGTAATCTGCTGCAGCTCTTACTTTTAGAAAGTATATCTGTGCTGACAGTTTTTCCACCAACATACTCCCAATACAAGTTAAAATGATAAACAAACTAGCCTAAAATCTAGGTGGTAATGGAAGATACTGGAAAGCTCAAAGATATTTCAAGTTGAAATGATACTTGCATAAGCCTTCAGTATAATTAATGACTTTGGAGGAAAAGTTTCTCTCAAACCCATAAAGCTGTCTTGTTTAATGCATTTGTGATGCACCTCACTAATACAGAGTTGTTGAGGTGTTGCCTGTTTGAGCTGTATAGAATCTATAGTTTTTTGATAATCATGAGTGTATTACATTTATCCTTTGAAGTTGTAAACATGGTCTTGCCAGGGGATGTAGACATTCAATTATCACTCCTCATATAGAACCCAGTAAAATATTTGGAAAAATCAGTAGGGGGCTTCTGTTGATTTAATTGCTCTTGTTTTAAGATCACAATAAACCATATACAGCAACTATGCCATCAGATTACTAATAATTACTTTTTCTGTAATTATTTCAAGGATAACTCCTTTGTATGACATACATTGATTTTATGTGTTTCCTAAATGATCTTTTGCTATTTAAAAGTGATTAGAAATCTCTTTACCAATGCAACCATGAGGGAATAGCATATTCTGAAGAAGAACTATTGCTAGGCTGTACTGGGAAATAATTTCACAGCTTAAAATGGAATGTAGTAACAACTATCAGTTCAAGCAAAGGAAAAAAGGTACAATACATCAAACAAGAAAATTATTTGTATCATGCAGTGAAAAAGCATCACTTAAAAAAAGAGGTATTTCTTTTTTAATAGTAAATTTCTCACTCTGGTTTGTCTCATAGCCCTTAATGCAGACTCACATTGTCTTTTGTCATCTAATCTTTGCATGCATTTCATATATTATATGTTAGCAAAGATACTGATAAGACTTTCATTTATTGAATTAATATTTGTCTCAAATATTTTCAGATATTTTAACTGAAATAGTGTGTCAGACTTTCACAGTAGTTAAGATTTGATTATTTCTGTCATATAAAACATAGGAAAATTTACATGCTAAAATATAAATTTAAGAAAAAAATTGAGTGTGCACTACTAAATGATTAGTTTTGGGGCAGTAAGATTAGCAACTGCTTAAGGACTTAAAAGCATGAAAAACATTTAGTGAAAGGTTGATTTAACATTTTTCTTTTAAAAAGCTAACCATTAAAAAAAAATTGAACCATTTAACTTTGACTTTTAATTTCTCTGAACAACAAAAGAAAGGATAGTTTGATATTTTCCTATAGGAAATAAATAAGTAAATAGAGAAATTTGCAATGCAGGTCATTTTTTACAAACCAGGAATATTTACAGTGCCAGAGAGCTTCTATTCAGTGAAGTATTATATTAGATTAGGTTTCAAGAACTGAAAACCAAAGAAAATAACAAAAACATTTGTGAGTTTGGGACTGCAAGAAAATGAAAACCAAAAATATTTTGTTCCAAATATAATTCCTAAATTATATAGACAATGTGTGCATCAGAAATTATATACCTTTGCCAAAGGAAGACAATGAAATCAAAATGAAGGTTGGTGGACAGGGCAGCAAAAAGGGAAAATGAGCTTATGCTAACTGTGAATATGGAAGGTACCTGCCTGAGAAATCTGATTGATGGAATAGATAAAATTTCCAGATTAGAGAATGAGGGAAACATTGCAAGCATAATGTAAATAATGGAATGCAGTATTTTACAAATTTCTATATTCAAAATTAATCTAAACTATCTTGCTTGAAAGATTTGCATTCATTTTAAATGGACTGAAGAACTAAACAAAGAGTATAATGGAATGAATGTAAGATGATGAATTGAAAGGAAATGTTTAGTTTGGAGCTCTGAAAATAGGTGGTGACTTCTTCCTTAACTAACTTCTTTAATGGTCTGAAAGAGTAAATATGGGGTATATAAATGGCTTTTCTTCTCTATGCTAATAGACACTAAATTAAAAACAGGCACAAGGACAGAGGGAAAAATAGAAAGGTAAATCATGAGATATTAAATATATAGGAAAGGAGTCTATAGAAAATCATTAACCTGAGAAGAATACATGCCACAATACATTTGGAAAAGAAAACATGATTGAAACAATGATTTAAAGGGGAAGAAGAAAAACCTTAGAAAGCATGTAGAGCCCAGCACACAGCTATATGGAAATGCAAACAAAGGATGCACTTGAACAATGGTTCTCTCCAGAGCAAGTGACAACTGCTATGGACAGACATACTCATAAGAGTTTACGGTCTCCAGAGGATTTTCAAAGATCTTTTTGTAGTTCCAGCTTTTACTTTCACAGTCTATGAGCTAACCAAGAGCAGTGTGGCTGGTAACAGGATCGGAGACTATCTTTCAAGTTTTGCATTTTATTAAGGGTTCTTTTATCCCCCTAATCTGTAGAATTATTTTTTCCTCATTTTATTGCCTCCAGAGAATCTTCTCTATTTACACTCTTCTCCTTGGGCAACTCCTGCTAACCAGATCTTTCCTATTTATTGCTCATGTTCACTACATCTTCTGTAAAGTTTCTTATCTAATGCTGTCCGTGGTAGTTTCATCATCTTTTACTTTTCCACTTCTTTCACCCTGAACCTCTGAGTCTTTCCCCTTATTCTTGTATCCTCAGAATAACATTTTTCAATCCCTTGAAAGGATTTTACTCTTTAGAGATGCTTCTTATGTAAAGCCTTTGAACTTTAGGATGGTCCTGTAAGCCACGAATGTTGCAAGCAGAACAATCATTTCATTTGAACTTCATAGAGAAAAGACACTAGGGCAAAGACAAGAAAGCAATTTCTCATTTGTGTGGAAGGAAAACAAAACCTCTGAACTATAATGAAGGAAAAATATGCAAAATTAAATGTTAAAATTAAAGACAAAATTCTCAGCAGAAGAATATAACAGGAAAAAGATGTGCTACCAAGGCATTCATTCATTAATGTGGGAGTTCAACAGGCAAAAACTTTCTCAGCCAGCCCTGACTCTGCCAAGTGAGACAGCTGGGAAAGGGAGGTTGTTCCTTTTTTGAAAAGTCCAGCTGATTTTCCTGCATAACATGACTCAGCCTTCAAAATTAATTTTCAACTGTATTGTGATGGATTGCTTCTATAAATTACAAGACACTGTCCTCACTACAAGTACAAACCTCAGAATTGTGTGGATATAGTATCTTTGCAATTTTGCATTTCAGACATCAATATACAGGCAATATTCCTAACATTTTCAAGCAAATTAAAGACTATAATGAAATTACCTAAATTCAGCCTGGATCTTTGCAGATTACCTGAAATTAATAAAATGTAGGTCAAAAAAAGTTTGATTCATATATCTTTATTTTATTTTATTTCTTGCATGGCTTATTGCACTTGAGGAACTCCAACTTTATGAGAGTCCTTAATAACTCCTCACACAAAAGAAATCATATGGTCTTCTCTCTCTGTTTCTTGTTATTTATTTTATATTTTAGAATATATTACATCTTCCTAAAATGGAAATTTTGTGATTGGTTTTCTCTAATTAAGCACAGAATAGCTTTTGGTGTTTCAGAGCTTAAACACTGCAAAGTATATCAATTAATAGCCTGTGGCCTCCTGCCTGAAAACATACCTGAGGCATGCAGTAATGGACCAATAAAACATGGCCTGTCATGCCTTCATGTTATATTCCCATTCCATGTGAACAAGCCTGCTTCTAGAGCTTGCCACAGGCAATCTGGTATTTCAACTCTGTGCCTGTTTTAATCTCTGATAGATTTTATCCACTTTCTGTCAAATCCTGAACACTCACATTATGAAGTGTTTTTTTCATGTTCATTAATGCCTTACTATAGTTCTGTTTGGTTTTGAGGTGTCTCTGTCATCTGAACCCTTCAAAAAGGGTCCATTTATAAAAAAATCACATGCTCCTCAGTGTTACCTCGGAAGGTTAAACATCACTGGCTTTATTTCACTGAAATTTTGCAAATGTCTGACCTAGTCACAGTTTAGATAGTTCTGCAGTTCAGCTTAGACAGTTTCAATGTATGAGATATGTTTGCTTGACTCTTCTCATGACATCAGCTTACTTTGTCACCTATAAAAATTATTACTTCTGTTACAACCTACCCCAAAGCAGGGGTAACTTAGGTTCTTGTTAATAGATACCTTGGGCAGATTAGAGTGAAACACTGAATGAATAGTGTTTATGTACATGTGTGTGTATATATATATATCAATCACAATTTTGGATCCAAAAGAACCCCAAAATATCTTATAATTCTCCATCTATAGGTCATGCTTAAGAATGACATTTTAAAGATTGCAATTTAGAAATACTAGAGGAATGCCCCAAAACATGCTCTGCAATGTCCTCAGAACAAAAAAGACCTAATGTTTTACTCCTACTTTATTCAGGTCTATAAATCACACAACTTCAGGTATAAAAAATATAGGAATAAAATCAATCACCTTCCAAAAGGCATTTTGACTGTGGATTTATCTGAGCTGATTTTAACCTACTAATTTATTTTATTTATTCATTAGCAACATCTGTGAAAAAATTTATTTATCAATGCCATATAGCATACACCTTCTGATTAATATCTCTTGATTTTTAAAATGGGCTTAAGACTCACATGTTGTTCTAATAATCCATGGGAAGGTGAGCAGAGCTAGCCCTGAGTGGCAGGACTGGTCCCCAGACCAGTGTCCCTGAGCACCTCAGACACGTTGAGGTCACTCTTTTGCCCCCAGCAGGTTCTCCCCTGTGTGCTGGGATCAGGTTGCTGCTGTTGCCTGCTGTTGTGGGCTTCTGTGGAAGGGACCCCCAAGCCCATATCACTGCCTCTTCTGCTTCCCCACACTCAGAGTTAATATACTAATCCTGGAGTCAAACTCAGAGAAATTCCCATTACCTTCAGAAGTAATGGATAGTCACATTTTAAGCACCAGCCTTGCAGAGAGCCAAATATTTTCTCATTCTAGTCTTTACCTTTCAGTTTTTCACATAGCAATGAAAGCTGTTTTCCATAGAATAGCAATTTTTTCACCCTAGGAATTATTCTGCTTCTGTTTGTATTGGCAAGTGGGCATAAAATATAAAGTGAATTATTTGGCATAAAAGAAATCTATAAAAATTGCTCGTAATTATTACCATTACTCCAGTCCAGAACTCCTTATTCACATAAACCTGACACTGCTGTTACAGCTAGTTTTTCTTCAAAACAGAACTTAGAAAAGCTCGCCCACATCGAGCAAGTCCTGTGAGATTTAAGAAGGCACAAACAATTGTGAATATTTATGCTTAGACTGAAACAGTATTAAGTATGTTAGTGTCAGAACAAAATAAATTGATCCCAAGGCTTGAAAAATGTATCCAACTCGGCAGTCCTGTCCTTGTCACGTTTTCTGACCAAAGTACTCCAGTGCTGTCTGTGCAAGGTGAAGCCTGGGCTGGCTGAGACTGACATTCATTGTTCTCCTTCCCTTTTTTTGTCAGCTTCAGAACAGAACACAAGAAGTTCTACAAACATGACGTGTATTTCCAATTCAAAGCAATGAATTGAATTTTGAGTCATTGTAATGACCTTCTTTTCTTATTAGGAAGTATATTTCCTCACACATCCTTTATTAAAGGATTATTCAGTAAGTCTGATAGTAAGTGAAAGTTAGCTGAAAGTCCCTAGCATCTGCCATTTTTCACTGCTGTTTACAAAAAATGTCTGTTGTATAGAAATAGCATGTTTGTTCTAGTAAATATTTATTCAACAAATATTCCCATGATGGTAAATGTAAAGATTATCAAAAGGCCCATGGCAGAAAAGTTCCTCTGACTCCAGGTAACTCATGATTTATGGCATTGTTACTTCCCATCGTTGAGGAAATGAGGCTTGCAACTGACTAATGTTTCTTTTTATTTTGTTTGCAGGAAGCATTTATAACTTCCTCCTGGGATTTTTTTAGAGTTACATTGTATGATATTCTCAAGCTATTTTTGCTCTGTTGTTTGATTTTAATTATAGTTGAACAGTAGTAAAATCTTGGGAATACTTCTAATTTGCTTAACTCCTTCCTGCTATGTCTTGATAAAATTTATCCTAATTGATTATTGAAAGGAATGGGTGTATTTAAAATCCAAGAGATCTCAAGGACAGCTACACTCTGTCTGTGTAACTTTCATAAAGATCAAACCATACAGCACATGTGAACAGACTGGGGAGACTGCCTGATGCTCAGAGACCTTTAGCACAGGCTAAAAACGCCTCAGGAGCAGAGGGAAACCCAAGGGGTTTTCTTGATGGACTTTATCCCATGTCACTCTGCTGATGGCACAGAGGGGAGGCTGTGGTCACCCAGAGCACAGTAAATTCACTCTCCAGCTGCCACATATCTGGCCCCTCTGGCCTCAGGAGCTCCAGGCTCTGTGCTGCTTCCAGAGCTCCTCACTGCTCCCAGCTATCTGTCAGCACTGCCCCAGCCGTGCCTGAGCTGATAGCAACTCCTGAACAGATGCCTCTGGGACTACTAAAAAGGAGGAGAAAAGAGTTTTAATATCTTTGCTCAGAAAATAGGAGATCTAATCTATATTAACTAACGAGCACATTCCCACTGGTGCAGGTGGGTGGACTAAATTGCCACACAAGACGATGGGGCACTCAGGTAATGAACATACATTCTTTAAACTGCTTTTATATCCATTGATGGTGTGAGAATCAGTTCTGCCTTAATTTATGGATTGTCTGAGCTGGAAATGAAAGTCTAGTAATTCTTCTGTGATGATTAGCAGCCTCAGAGAATGTTTTGACCAGGGAGAAATGCTGGTTGTTTATGAAGTCAGTCAGAAGGCACACACCCAGCACTGCCTTTCCTAGCTGGGCTTTCACTTACATTCAGTCATTTGTTATCTTGCATTGATAAAGTTAATGCAGAGAATCAAAGCCAAGCTTATATCACCAGTAAATATTATGATCACATACATCTGCAGAGCACACAAACTCTGTCCTCACTTAACTAGAGCTTTTAGAAAACCTAAACACAGTACTTGATTTATGAACACAGTATGGCATGTTTTGTCTATTGATGAAATGCAAAGCATTTATTTCAATAAGTTTGAAATAAATTATTAAACCAAAAATTATTTTTAGCTGAGGTCATGATTCTTAATGATACCAAGCTCTTTGATAGCTATCTTTGTTCATAAATTTCAAAGTATTTAATTAAGATGGCTGAAATTATTAGAATCTGTCTTGTGACAGGGAAACAGTTACCCAGTGAGTTACATCTCTTTTTTTATTACTCAGTGAAGTAGTGATAGTCTGCATTCTGAAAATTTCACTGAAAATTTCACCTTTACTGAAAATTTGCCCAGGCCAGCTTTCTACATCCTGTAACATGTTGCCCCCAAACACTTCATAAGTGATTATTTTTTGCAATTTAAATATCCTGCCTAAATATCCATTTGCATTTTCTTAGCATTTTTAGGTATTCTTGACAAAAGTACTCTACAAATTGTAGAAGCTTGTCTTCTTCTGACCTTCACTGCTTCTTGGCACCAACTCCAAACTTTCTCCAGCCCCTCACATGATCTGGGAGGATCTCTTTGTTCAAGCAGAAGCAGTGCCCCACTCCATGTCATCCACTGCCTCTGTCAGTCACTCTGAAACTTTTTTGTTCCACTTTGGCCATATTTCTTAGAATCTTAGAATTCTTAGGTTCTGACAGTCACAAATAATTTGCATTTGTTTGCTCGTTTTGCTCTCCTGTTTACAAATATTTTGCTTTTCAATATCCTGTGAACACACTCTCCTTTGAATGCACCTGCCTGAGTAATGGTCATCATCAGAGTTTAACATTCCTTCACCATCTCTTGTCAGGGAGAAAGATAAATAACCCTAAAAAGCTTCACATACACTGAGGTACACACTCATTCAGCAATTCTAAAATTCTTTGAAAATTGTAAGCCACGCTCATCAAACTGTGAGAGAAGTACAGTAATGTGCCATGATGCTTTTACTGTTATGGTACATCTTGATTAATGCAGCCTTTTTAAAGAAATCTTATCTGGATGCCTAGATTATCCTAGAGAGAATCAATTGGTTCACACTCTTTATTTACAAACCATCTCAGCAATCATCTTGATAACAAACAGCTGCTTTCCTCTAAGGTTTTGAGTAATTATTGATAAAATTACATCTGTATCATACCAGAATGATAAAACACAGAGTATTTTTGCTGTTTATGAGACAGCTTTTTCAGTATCCATGAAGATTAATTTCAAGAAAGAGATATAGTCTTAGCTATATGAAAGCCCATTGTGATTTGTGGCAAAACAAAAATCTTCCTCCTGCTCTGCAAAGCTTCATGTCTAAATTTTCACTCTATGGATACATAGGTACAAATTTTAAGTCTGCTAAAGGAATTTAAATTCAGACATTTTTGAAGGAAAACTAGATTTTGACTAGATGAGTAATTTCAATTTGGGAAAAAAAAACATGCTTTAGACATATTTAAACTCCAAATATATAGAATCCTGGTGTGTTGACTAGGTTAGTTTTTCCACCAACATATTCTTCTTCAATTTCCAGCTTATTTTTTAGTCTCCTTTACTGAGAACCCTATTGATTTTTTCAAAGCTGAAAATTTTCTTCTCCAAAACAGCTCCAAGATGAGATCTTTCTCTTACTCTGAAGACTTATTCACACCTGCAAACTCAAATTGTCTTGTTAGAAATTACAAGAATAGTCTACTTGCTTTGCAGGACATAAAAACACTCATAAAGTGTTCTAGAACACTTCAAATAACCCTCTTCATTTTCCTTTAATCCAGCCCTGTTTGCTGTAACTAAAATACATTTTTCAATGCCTGGAAATTGTAGGGATCATATTATTGGTCCTCATTTATGAAAAAAAGAGGTTTTCTTCATTCAGTGTACTGACTCAGAGGATGAGTTACTGCATGAAAAAAGTTCATGGGAGGAAAAAGAATTCACACTCCATTATACAGAGACCCCAAGTAATGTTTCAGTTTTCACACCTTATAAAGACCTATGATAAGGTTCTGTTCCTGGTAATACAATTAAGTAAATCACTTATAACTTCTGCCTATTGTATTAAATAACGGACAGACTCTGGCACTCTAAATGCAGATTAAATAACTTTATGAAGAAGCTAAAAAGAATTGTCAAAATAACACAATGAAAAGTATATTCCAAACCTAGCCACTGTCCATTCATAATATTTTGAATGCAGCTCAAGACAACAAATGTTTTAAAATACAAAAGGATTTTTAAAACACTTTTCTTAAAGCAGGAATCAATATCTGCAAGTTTCTAGTCTGTTAAGAAGGTCAGCAGACAGTGTCTGAATAAGTAGACCACTTGCTGTGGTCTTTAGATATTTTTGTTTGTTCCATGGGGATTTGAAGCACTGATTGGTAACCTTTTATTTAATAACTTTGCATCTTTTGGCTGTAGTTGAAATTAAAGTGCAATAAAGAATTTTTTATGTGAAGAAAAGGACACCATCTCAAATAAGAATCCCTCCTCTATTAGATAAACGACTCCACTTTGTCTATACTTCTCTCCTTCCTCTTGAGCATAGTTACAAATGACTATAGCATCTGAAAAGTGGCACATTCTTTGGGGAGCTGACTTCAGAAACTGGAATCATTTATAATTGCCATAGAAGTTGCAATTTCACCACTCATTGGGTCACTTTCTGCCATTTTCAGCCTACCTGGGGCCAATATGAATGTGGCTTATTTACTCTATGGAAGTTCATTAAGTTGTGTTCAGATCAAAGCTATAAGAACAGGTTCTATATAACAGAGTAGTAGCTTCAAAGTTATGGAGCAGGTAATTAATTCTGAATTTCAGTGGAAAATCTACTAAAGTTCTATTGCAGCCATATTAACATCAAATGAGTCTATGAGACTCATATTCCTGCAATAAATAGCAAGGAGTTAGAAATGATTAAGCAATTATTGTTAAATGTTACATGATAAAATTGTAAAAAGCCCTAAAGAAGTTATGAACATTTGCCAGGTCTTTGCATCATACATGGTAAAATCCCAAGGTTTGTCTGTATGCAATAGTAGAGTGCAGCTGGTTAAGGGAAATATGAATTTATAGCACACTTGATAATCAGCAGTAGCTCACAAATGCACAGAGTATAGCTGAAGTTAAGGTTGCTTGTTCTGTTTTTGAGTTATAATAAGTTACTGCACATAAAGATACTCTCAGTGCTGTATCCTCTGGCAAGTCAAAGAGAAATGCACTGCTCAGGGTGAGTAATATCTGCTGATGAAAACCTTTTCCTTTACATGACTTTTCAAAGAGTAGGAAGAATTCAGTATGGGTCACAAACCACAAACCTACATTGTTATAATTCACTATAATGCAGCTTTGAAATAATTGTTAATCTACTTGTCTTCTTCCCTCATAACGGAAAGCATACTGAGGACTTATTATGGAAATTCACATTTTAGTTTATGCAGACTACATCACTGGAGTGAGGACTGAATGTAGATCAGGAATTCAAGTAGCTATATTCCAAGTGCATCCTTAATTTTCATTGAGTGGAAAAGCTACAATAGGCTGTACTTGGGTTAGGTTTTGAGTGAGCCAAAATGAGTGCATAGGCAAATGCAAGGTACAGTAACTATTTCAATTCCTGCTGACAGTGTAAACCTGAACATTCACTTTTGTGCTATCTTTTAGCTCATGGGTCACTGCATACACCATGATATATATGCAAGATGTAGGCATTAACACTACTCAAAAAATTATCTATGTGATTTTTTTTTCCTACAGAACATTTTGAATGAAAACCATGGACCTAACTGGTTAGAGAAGATTTCATTCTCTCTCAGTAAGAACATGTTTACAGACTGTCAGTCTTCTTCAACAATAGGTTAATGTGTTTCATCTCATCTTATATTTAAAAATTTTCGTTGTTAAATGTATTTCTGCAGTTGTAATTAAATGTAATGAAAATATTTATTTCTCAGGATTGTCCTTGTGATGGTTTCTTATTCCCTGTCCCTTTCCTTCCTTGTTTCTTTTTCATCCAGAAGAAAGAACACAGCAGATTATAGTTAAGCTAGAAACCCTTAGTCAGTATTGGGCTTTTTAAAATGAAATCTGAGTGCATTATTTCTCTATTGAAGCTGTTCTAGTTTGTGTTGTTAAATTGTCACTATGACTATCTCAGAGATATATGAGATAGTCAATTTTAGAAAATGCTAGCCCCTTGATTGTATATCATCAATCATTTCGGATCCAGAGTTTGGAATAGATGTTAAAAATGTTTGCTACTTTATGCATTTTGGCAGCATCATTAGCAAAACAAGAGTCACCTGCAAGCCAGAAAACTGAAAGCTGGGCATGATTTTGTACTATTCAACCTGGAGAAATACCTTTTTTACAAAGCTAAATTATCTATATTTACCACTTATCTGAAGTTTTTCTGTATGGCATCTAAACTCCCTTGTTTAAACATAAAATTTATGTAAACACCCTTCTGCAGAAAATAATTAGCTTTGCCAGAGGAAAAATAAAAATCATTTTGGAAGAGTCTGTAAGGAGAAAGACAGGAAAGAAGGCAAGAAAACTAAAAGAAAAAAAGAAAAAAGAAAAAAGAAAAAAGAAAAGGTGTCTGGAAACATATAAAGAAAGAAAAATCACAAGGAATGTATGCAACATAAGGCTGGTCTCCTCAAGGCCATGGGGTTCATAACAAACATAAGACATTATAATGACTGGCAGCAGAGGCTGTCTAAAGAGTTGTCAAAACAACATGGAATTAAACAAAAAAAAAAAGAATGGCAAAGGTTGTGAAAGATGGGCCACCAAGAAGTGAGAAGCTCTTCCATTCCAAAAAGGGTAAAGGAGCATACCTGGAGGAAATCATTAACTTGCTTGCCAGAAGACTTGAACTCCTGTTGATGTGTTATGGTGACGGATGGAAGAGTAATCTAAATCATTTGCTTTCACTTTGCTGTCTGATTACTGCATGTCATCAGTCTTATTAAAAAAAAAAGAATTAAGCACCAACAAGAAAGTCATCTGCTTGTCTCATTCCAGCAGCTGCACTCCAAATACCCTGCTGGAGGCAGAAACTCTACCTCACCTGAGAGATGCCCAGTTTGTTTAAATGGAAGAAGCCCCTGGAAAGTGTCATGACAGTCAGGAAAATGTGTCAGACAGTCATGACAGTGAATGACAGTCAGGAAACACTGAGCAGGAAAACTTTCTCCTGAAGACCCAGAGGAGAGCCTGAGGAGTTTAGTGCCTGTAAGCCATTGCAGAAGAGGAAGAAAAAAATTAGAAAATTATGGAAGAGAGTAATCTGCTTTCATAACTCTATTTAATATTATTTTTCCTCACACAAAAGATTTCTGTTTCACCTACCTTCCTTGCATGTTTGTACCTAGAAAAATAATGGAGAAACTCTACTCCTATCTTCTAGGCAAAAATCAGAAAAGGTTGATTGGGAGCAGCCAGCATACATCTACCACAATGAGATTTGTCATGAAGGTCAAAGTATATTCCTATTCCCTGGTCAGATAACATTATCTATGAAACTTTAGAGACAAATACTTACACTTTAAATTAAAAAACATTTGTACAATAGGCATATTTAAATACCTAATTTTCTGTATATTCTTTTCCACAAATTCATTAACTATAATATTTGTGAAAGTAATCACATAAGCAGTATGTACACAATTTAAATTAATTCATTTAAAATCAAAAGAATATTCATATAAATATGTTTGCTGTATTCATCCAATTCTAATTATTACTTACTTTTGACATCTGTGAAAATCAGATAAAGTATTAAAATGGAGTCTGAAGAACTAGTATGAAATGAACATGCTATTGAGTTACAGCCTTCAGAAACTATATAAAACTTTAGATGAAAATATTCAATTCAATTATATTGCAGGAAGTCATTGGCCAGCTTAATAGTATGATAAAAGTATGGAAATTATTGCAGTTTAAGAACACATAGGGGGGTACTAATATGCTAATTGCAATTAAAGCCTGATATCAGTTCCATGTAGGAAGTCCAAGATTTTAGTGATTTTAATGAGAACAGAAATGTTAAATAAAAGGCTTTTACTTCATATTACTAAGTCTTGCTGATGAATCTAGCAAGTGAGATGACTATTGCTGCCAAAAACACACCCAGCCAGTATCCCCTTCCTGCCCCTGAGCCCAGAGCTGCAGCAGAAATGCAGTGATCACCCAGCTGGGTGGCACTTCTGTGCCCCAACCATTGAGGCTGCTTCTTTAACAATACTTTTCATTGCTCCCTCAATGCATCAATGAGGCATTGCAATATTAGCTAATTGTATAATTAGTGGGTTTTGGTACTTCTATCAGAGCCAGAAATACAAATGCTGGGAAGCAATAAATACCCAGAAAATTTTCCTAATATTGTGGTAGAATCACAAAGTCGCCTCCTCCTTTCTCAATGAAAGAGAAAAAAACAAGGACCTTCATTCTAACCAAAATGTCCAACCCAGAATTCAGTACTCACCTGGCTTGAGCTGAGTTCTTAAAAACACACATGAACTACATTAGCTTGTTTGTACTGTATTTTATTTATTTGAGTAACTTGTACCTTACAATATAAATTATTAAACCTCTCCACACCAAACGGCCCTGAATTATATCACTCTTGAGCTAAATATTGGTCAACATGATTGATAATGCTTTATGTAAACTGAAAACTATAACTACATGTTACAAGCAACAATAAAGAGAATATTGGAGGCAGCAGCTGCATCTGCCTAAAGCAAACACTTCGTCCTTGCTGTGACAACATCTGATGGAAAGCTCTTGCCATTTTTCTGTCCTATGTATAGCCAGCACAAGCAAGGGGTTTTTTTCCTCTTTCATCCATTTTTTTGTATCTAATATAAAAGGCATGTGAATACAGAAGAAACACATGCTAGAATTAAAACACATTGCAGAGCATCATTCAGTAGATCCAGTAGCAAACAAAGTAATATAGAGAGATGTTGCTGGCATATACTTATTCTCAGTTGTGTTCCTACAATCTGGCCTTCACAATGGGCCACGAGTATGCTTTAAATTTAGTTTAAATTAACTTCAGTATTCAGTTCTTCAGCATCTGCATAGAGGAGCTGGCAACCTTTGGTGAAAGCGATGCTTTTCTTCTCCCTTTGAGCTGTCTGACACTGCACAGACAAACTAAGCTGTCATTTAGGTCACTGTTAGGTGATCTGTGCTGCACAATAATCCTGTGGTTAATTCCGCATTTTGCATCTGAGCTGCTAAGCAAAATTTACTTGCAGTGGTACTTTTTAAAAAAATATATAGAATCACAGATTCTTCTTTAAGACTGAAGGTGAGGAGGGGAGAGTCAGAGGTTAATCCTTCCTTCCTATAATTTAGAACTGCAACCCCTTCCTTTTGATTGTGAATGCTGATGTTCATGTGTGCTGCAAGGTCCAAAACTGCACAAATTAAAGTGAGTATGTTTTGTCATTGGCGTTACTTACAATGTAAGCGACTTTTCTTCCCAGGGCTTCCATTTTCCTCTTCAAAAGACACTTGAACATATATCAATAGGTTTCTTTGTGACTCTAACTAACTGAGTTATATTTTTTTTCAGCAGTAGTAGGTGTTGAAGAATTTGAATTGAAATTTGAAGGTTCCTGGCCCCCAAGCCAGCAGGAGATGAGGTTTAATTGCTTGGAAATACATTTTCACGGCTGATACTGGGGAACAGAAAAAGTCTGTATGTCAAGAGCCTCTAAACTAATCATTTAGCCATAACATGCACCACCCCATACCTGGGGACAATGTAACTGTTAACAGCTTGAAGCTGTTGAAAAAATAGCCAATGAGAAGCTTTCTTCTAATTTTCTAATGCTATTCTTCACCCTGAATAAACTAATAGTAGAGAAATGTCTTATTTTCAATTCTGTCAGTTCAAATGAAAACAATTGTGTGTTCAGCTAGTTTTCGCACTGGAATTTATTAGATCTGAGGTTGTTCATTAAGGCAACAATTTTGAACTTGCTCAGTTGTTAATACACTGGCTATATAAACTCTGGGGCTGTCTGGTATATCTGGTTACACTCTGGAGACTGAGATTTGGTTTCCAGCACTACAGATCAGGTCAAGAATGGCAATAACAATTAGCCATTAGTCACTAGATCTCAATTTACCATAATAGAAGGTCATTCCTTCTGAGCATTTTCTCCCTGGAAAGGAAGAGGAAATGTAGGAAACTCTTAACATATTTAAAATTGGGATATGGAAGACTTGGTTATGACTTCTGAGTAGATAATAAGGATAAAAGGTTTTTTTTCTTTTTGAGTTTACTGTTTTACTATGGAGCAGGTTCTGCATATATTGACTGTGTCTACTATAAGTTAGTCTTCTTTTTTCAAGTTTCAGTGAAATGGAAAAATCTGTCTAATCTCACCAAGAATCAAACAGATTGTGCCTGACTCAACACAGGCATATGAGAGACAGTGAGAAACCTCACCTGTGCAACATTCCACTTCTTGCAGCTATAATTATTCCTTTCCCATTGCTGCCATGAAGGACAGAGCAGGGCCATAGGTCTGTCTTTTTCTGTAACTTCACCAACTAACCTTTTGCACTGGCTGGTGAAGGAGCCAGCAGCTCCCTCCCTCCCTCCCTCCCTGAGGCTGCAGAGGGGTAGCACAGTGCATCTGTGAGCACAGGGCTCCCGAGCACTGCTTGGGCTCTGAGGAAGAGGAGGGGTCCCTGACACTCATGTAGAGTTTGCTCTCCTGCCACACAGGAAGCCCATAACAACTCCCTGACCCAAAAGGGTGTCAGTACTCTGCAAAGCCACCTGGGCTCGAGCTTTGAAGGTAGCAGACAACTGTGAGGCACTCGAGTTGCATGGCAAGACTTTACTCCCTGCTCTCCAGAAGAAATATTTTATATTAAATCTGAAAGTGCCTATAAAGCATGTAAGCATGAGATATAGCTGAGCTGTTCATGATTAATTTTCTAATTCAAGTTGTTCAAAGGACAGGGAGGATATAGATGAACACTTACCTCCAGTTACCACTTGAGCGTATCAACTTGCGATAATCCCTTAAACTAAACTAAACTAAACTAAACTAAAATAAAATAAAATAAAGTAAAAAATTTAAATGGAATTGTTTTTCATGAAGAATCCCTGTGAACTGCTCAAGTTTAGCAGGAAAAAAGTGTTGTGAAACTCAACTTTATTAAACAAGTTAATCATTAAGGAAGAAAGTGGAAAGACATAAGAGGAGAAAGAACAGATAGCATCTCAGATCAGATCCTTATTTTTTAATAGACAGTAGCAGCTGAAAATAAATTGCAAGAGAAGCTTCAAAACTTAGAGGATGCTTGTTGTGAATTGGTCTTGCCTAAAACTGGTATTTGTAATTAATATAAACAGAGAAGCGATGCCTGCTGGTAGCTTTGCTAACAATCAGCTGACAGATAGTTAACTATAGACAGGTCAAAGGTCAGGGCTTTTAATCTATAGGTTGATGATCCCTTGGGGACAGTGTGGTGTGAAAAAGAATTTGGTATGCTTGATGCTATTATGGGCAGGATCAGCCTGTCAAAATCCATTAGCACTCACTTTTCCTCCAAATAAGCATTAAGCCAGCTTTTGGTAAGATTTTTTCAATGTAGATTTCTTATCATTCTTAGTAATCCTTTATAAGCATGAAACATTTCATTCCTTATATGCTAAAGAGTTATTTTTCAGGAATTTGTGAAATGCATGTTATATTCTTCAATTAGGTCTATTTAGCATGTTGAATATATTTCTGATAGGCTTAAAATTAAATTGAAGAGTCTACAAAGAAAAAATAGTCATTTTGAAAGTGCGGCTTAATGTGTGGGGCACAGTGTTATCTCGTGTAAGTTTCTTGTTTATAGCATGACAAAGACCAAAACAAATCTGAATACTCTATTTAAAAGGAAATCAGAAATAATTTTAGTCCTACTTTATTGCTTTCAGACCCAAAGTGTTTTAACTTGACATTTTCTCTGAATATTTTATATGTTCTTTGACTCTCTAGATAGCTGTAAGGGAGAAAAACTTCATTTGCTTTTCACATTTGTTCATTGCAGTTTCAAAAACACATCTTATAATGACCTTGAAAGTAAAGGAAGTTGTGAAGGTTTTTTGCTATATGACATTCATTAGTAAGTAATGCAGAAAGAATGCTAATAGTAAAATGAAATATGTAAAGAACTGTATTTTTTCATTATGTTAAAAAACTAGATGTGTAGCTTAAATGACAATAAGGTGTGGCATATGTACTGAGAATATTCTGAAAGCTTGTATCAGAGCAAAGGTCAGTTAAGAAAATGTAGTAAAAGCAAAATGAAAACAAATTTCTCAGCAGATTATAACATATTTATAGCAGTTACATAATACCACGTTTAAGTACGATTTAAGTATCTTAAGTAAAAAGTTATTACATGTAGCTTTCAATCTGACTTCTGTCAGCTTCAGAACATACAGCCTTACATATATTTCCATCCCATATGTCAACCTTTAAAAATAGGTTTGGTAAATAGAATGAAATCTTTTGATGTTCACTATCATAGCTTTGGCTGTTTATAAAAAAAAATATCAAATCAATGCCTCCCAATATGTAATAAATCTTGACTTTACCTCCCCAAAGATTACATCTGTATCTTCAGACAGGCTCAGTCAGTCTGGTTCATTTGATGGGCAGATGCATGTCATGCAATTCTTGATGAGAAACTTGTGAGCATCCTTTGGCCATGTCTACTTTGAGCTGTCAGATGGTTTTCTCTTGGGTATCTTTCCTTTTGCTGTGCATCAGACCAAGATAATATTTTATTGTTGGTCGTAATTAATAATTCATTGAAATGCATCAAATGAACACACACACAAAAAAAAGGTGGATATAAATCTTATTAGGTCCCTGGATAAAGTCACAGTATGCCTTTGCATTTTGAATTTCCAGGCATATATTATATCATCCAATATTGAAACAAGCTGAGAAATGTAATATAAAAATTTGATAGATTGCTTTCTGCCTGTAAATGAGAAAACAGACTTGTAAAATGTGAAATGAACCATTCTGGCAAAGAAGAATTTGAGTTTAGAGTGTAAACACTTGAGTTAATGGCTAGGGTATCTCTGAGTCTCAGAAGCTGTGGTACACAGGGAGGGTGAAAGTGAGGTTATGGAAGCTCTTCAATATTTTACTTTGAACATCCTTACAGGCCTTAATTAGACAGATTACCTGTTATGCATGGTGCAGTGTGCTGAACAGTTTTAAACTGGCTTGTCCTCAAGGCAAATGGAAGGCAAAGTCAAAAAGAATTACACTCTACACAAATAACAATGAACCTGCTATTAACGCTATGGGGAAAAAATTAAACCTTTCCAGTCCATACACTATTTAATTTTTAACTAACAAAAGAGTTTGTTAAATATTTACTGACCACTTGAAATTTTGTACCTATTCTGTCCACCCTTCACTGCCTCAAGCTGCATGAAATCATAATAACATTTAATGTTGAAATTACTTGTCTTTTTCTGATTTGTGTTGCTTTATATCTAAGAAAATGTGACAACATAATGAAAACTTCTTTGACATGAAAATTAAGAAATGCTTTCTTTATTTATATAAGGTGGATTTTTAAAATTCCCAGTTCAATTCCATATCTCTAACAGAAAGCACAGAGAAGCAGTAAGTATGTTTACTAATGGTTCCAGGATACAAGTGTTAACTTGCTGTATATATGCTAAATTCCTGAATCTATTTAATCGGTTTATTCAGCCAGCCACCTACAGGGAAGGTCACCATGTCAAGCAATGCTGAATGGTATTTTGTGTGAATTGGGAACAGAACTTTTAAAGGCTAGAGGTTTAGGAACATAAACCAGATGTGCCCATTTGAAATAGTCTACTTATTAAAAAAAGGTCAAACACTTAGATCTTTTTAAAATCTTACTGTCAGACACACTCCATAGAACTAAGACTTTTACTGTTCTGAATTGTATGAATTTCACCAATTTCTTAGACTAAATATGTCATCTGATCTTTGCCATAAATGTATTACTTTCTTGTTTATTGTCTAATATTGCATGTAAGAATATTATTAATTCAGTCGGATGAATATTTTTCAAGATAATTACTTTAAAAATCCCTTCACATGTTTTTATTTTTATTGTTCAGAATTTCTGCAAGCAATTAGTTCATATATTGGTTTACAAAACTGTTTTTTCAGTCAATAATTTTCACAGAATAAATCTAGATAAAGATGTGGTAGTGTGGAGATGTTTGTTGGTTTGGGGTTTTTGGGGGTGCAGAGAGGGGAGGTCTTTCCATATATACCTGTCTAAAGATGGATCCCTTGTCCATAGGAGTCAAATTAAACATCACATGGGTGGAATTTAACCCTGTTGGTCACTCTGCTAAATGGATTTACTGAGCCACCTACACTGACTGGCAGAATCTCATTTCTTGCTATCCTCAAATTCCTAGATAGGAAATTTTAGGACTTTTTAGAAGAAAAAATATTGAACTGTGAATCAAGCAACTTGAAAGATGTATAGGGAGAAGGAGACAAATTTTTTTCCAGCTTCCACACAGAATGTGGTATATTAAATTGAGCTCCATTCATTCTGCTTGAGCAACCAGTCCACCAAATGCTCAGATTCTGCTCAGAGCAGTGAAGGTTGAAAGCATCTGTTCTCCTCCCATTCTGAGTCCCACCCTTCTTGCTAGAACCCCTCAAAGGAACAAAGCAGGGGAAAAAAAGAAAAATAAATACCTGATAGAGCAATCAAAAGTTGCAGCAGAGCAGAGAAAATGAAACACCTGCCTTTGATAATATACAGCAACTGATTGCCATGAAATGTCTGTAGTTCTGCTTTCTCTGGTATGGATTACATAGCTATTGACAATTTTCTTATTTCAACTACTTTATGATCTTGAAGGTCATAGGGATCCTGGAGTTGTAATGAACAAAAAGCAAATTTGCTCTTTGGAGAAGATGTTTTGCCTTCTGCTTGAGCTACATCACCCTCTGTCCCTCACAGTAACTACACAGAGCAAGGACATCAACCAAAGAGTGGGCTACAAAAGCCAGCCAACAAATAAAACCACAAAAAGAGCTCACCAACAAAAAACCACAATTACAATTGAGGATAATTTTGCTTAGGTTGTATTCAGATGGTTGCTCTGTTTTCCTTTTGAATACTTTTCACAGAGTGTTCTTTATTCATAGTGAACTGCAGATGACTTTCCCTTTCTAGGTCAGAAACATTATTCACCCTTCAATGTACATCTCTTAAAAAAAAAAAAAAAACAAACAAAACCTTGAATTAAATTCTGGGTTGTACCCATTTAAATTTACACAGAAGAAAACCCTGAGCACTAGTACATGTTCAGTAAATGTTTTCCTCCAAAGGATTATCCCTCTTTTTTTTTTTTCTCTCAAGGGTGCTATGATTTGGGTTTGAATCTTATGAAAGGTTAACCAAGTGTTTTGGAAGTACATTTTTTTCCTTCTGATATAAAATATGAGTAAAATATATCTAGCATAACTCATTTTCTAAAAGAGTCTTTGGATTCCTAGTGTTACTTGTTAGAGTAAAAACAACAAAATTTGTCATATTTAATAACCTTAGAGCTTTCTTCTAAATTTTCCAAAAATACAAACTTCAAACAAATTTATTTACTGATTCTATACTTTTATTGAGATTTCATAGACCACAAGTACAAAAATATTTGATCAAAAAAAAAAAAAAGAAAATGCTTTCCAAAAGTAATAATATTTTTTTAGATACATGCAAACTTTCAAAATAAAAACCACAAATAAATGGGGCACATATTCTAAGAACCTCCTTCTGCTAATATTTATCTTTATGACTGATAATTTAACTGACCTAGTCTCTTCTTTGGGTAGTTTATTGAGGTAGCATTTTTAGTTGTTAAATGCTCTTACACTATCTGTGATAAAGCTTAGAAAATTTTGGGCTCTTTTTATCAATTTTGTTAATTGGAAATGTGTCGATCTGATGAATAAGTTTCAGAGGTTGACCACATGGAATTTTTTTTTAAGTGTGTGAATAATGGATTGGTTCATTACTACATTAGTGTTAGTTCAGCCTTCTATTTAAGGATTAGACATGAACACTGTTTAAAGTTAAATATTCTACTGAATATTTACAACAGTTCATTTTTTTTAATAAAGTACACTATTTGTACTTCTTTTATTTTATTTGTGGGGTTAACAGTAAATGCGAGACATTGCTTTATTTCAGAAGCAAAACAGTACATTTCCTTTCCTTCAAAGAGAGTTTAGAGAAAAAAAACCCTAGATGGATCAAAATGTTAGGGCTGTAGCACCTGCAGTATTTTTGTTCCTTTTAAAATGTCCATTTTAGTATTTCCTACTTTTCCCAAACAGACACTATATTTTAATTTTATTCCAACCTAATTAAAATAGCAATATCAAAAATCATCATGGTATATGAGACTGTGAATGGGACTCATTCAATTAATGTAAGGTCATGAGAAATTGTAAATAAGTATTTTAAATTAGCTCATATATCTTTAGTTTATTAACCCATCATTATTTGCTTCATTGTTTCCAAAGGCCTATTTTGCTTCTCAGACATGATAAAAAATAATTGACTTGGTTTGTAAAAGAGAGGTCATACTAGCATGAAGATTAAAAAGACATCTGATTGAGCATTGCTATTATTCAGATATCCAAGGATAAGTACCCTTGGATAGAGTAGTTCAGTAGATGAACTGTGACTAGATAGTGTGAAAAGTCTCAGAGGAAAAGTTAAAAGCAGGTGAAGCAAAGTGACATTTTAGAGGCTCTGCTGGAAAGCTGCACAAGCTGGACCCAGCAGGTCCATTTCACTTGTGTCTGCCTTCTGAGAGGAGCACCCTGCAAATGGAAAAGAAAATGCTGCAGTGGCTTGGATTTGCTGGCAACTCTACCTTAGCAGTGAAGATAAAAATTGCTGTTTCGTACTCTCTGACCCATGAAGCCTAATTATCTCCTTTTCTTGGTTAAATTGATAGCAAATCAAGCACCTTCTCATACTCCAGTACTGCTTCTAAATCTCTGCTTCATTTCTGCTTTTGGATAGGAAAAACTGACCTTACTGTTATGAATTTGAAACAACCCCTGTGAAGGTCAGAAATAGCTGGAATAACATCCATTCTAATGCAATTTAAGTAACATTGGTTGTTCAGAGGACTCTCCCAGTATAGTGCTGGTCTCACTACACCCAGGTCTTGATCTGACTCATTGGCAAAATGCTCACTGATTTTCCCAGAACAGGGACTTTGCTACATAGATTGTGGGATGCTGCAGTCTTTGAACGTATCCTTAAACAAAATATTTTTGAAAAACAACCTCAAAACCAATTTCAAACATTTTCTGTAATTGTGTTCTTAAATTTTTAATTATTTTTCAGTAATCTCTTTGACTTTAATCATCTTAATGATTTGTGATAGAGTAGAGCGTAGCATTCTGGGCTTTTATTGTATTAGGTACTGTGCAATGGGAAAAAGGTGTGTCTTACCCAAAGTAATGTTATTCTTCTCCACTTTCTCTGACAAAATGTTTTAGACTGTTCACAGTTATCTGCCACCTGTGCAGTTTAATACTGCTTCCAATTATGACAAAGTAAACGTATGCTGTAAAAACCTCTGCTGCTTTATATTCTGTGTGCCACCTAACAATCTTCTGCCCTGTTTGCCTTTTGTACTGCTGTTGTGCTCTGGACTGATGGTTTCAATGATTTTTCCCTTTCTAATCACTGTGCTGGATGATTGTTCTATTAAAGTCAGAGTCCCTACATTGGTTTCTTGCTTCACATCTTATTATTTTATATTTATCTCACACTTATAAAAACTTATCTGAACCTCTCTGGTCTAAAAGAATAGTGGGGTTCACAAATAAGGAAGCTGAGAAAGTCTCTTGGGTAGTGGTTTCTGAGTTATAACAAGGTTCCTCCTGCAGTTTTAGAGAATTTTGCTATCAAGGAATTCAATCAATCAGTCAGTTGAAACCTTCCTGGCTTCAGACAAACTCTGAGTTCTCTGTCTCCTCGCCTTTTGAAAAACATTGGCTTTTGCACGAAGGGAATACATATTGTGGAGCTGACATGATTTCAGCACTCTACTGACAAAGGTGGTTCTATACAATTCTAAATTTTTTCTCATTAAATGCAGAAGTGTAAAATAAAACTTTCAGATAGCTCTAATAAAAATAGGAAAGTGCTTCTACAAAGCATAGTTTTGAAAGTTCTGGTTGTTAACTTACATGACTGTTTTCATGACCTTTTTGGATCTATGAGAGACATTTAATATTGGGTTATTTCTAAAGATATTACAGGCCACACAACTTACTGGACTTGATGGGTTTTATTTGTTTTAACTATACTGTTCCTTCCATTTTTAATTCTTGAGAATACTACCACCATTGCATTCTAAAAAGCTGTAAAGAATGAATGTTGCCAACTCCTAGGACAGTATTCATTTGCTGAGGGAAAATCTCAATCATACTCCCCAAAGCATTACAGATGAAAAGAATATTTTTTGCTTAAGTACTGCTTAATGCAACTGTTAAGTGCTTTGTTTGTGCTACATTTTATTATAGTAGTCAAACTTACTCCCCTCCATTGTCAATTTACAAAATACATCATCCTTGAATTGCTTTTTGAAGAAAGGCTATTGTGTTAATATATATATTTCAATAATTAATGGAATAATAAAGTAAGCCTAGGTTTGACTGGGTTCTCACTGAAAATGCAAAAAAGAAAATTAACAGTAGCTGTTTTCATTTTAACAAAATAATGGAACAAATTTTAAAATATAAATATAACATTTAAACTTTTTAAAAAATAATTTTCTTTTTCTTCAATGAGATTAGGTATTTCAACAGTCATTTTAAGATACTGAAAAACACGCTCCGTTAAAATGCCCTTTGTGCACTAAAATAAATTGTGTTCAAATGAAGGTTTTGTAAACTGTGAATTGGGGCTTGGATGAATCTTGAATAAGTAATCATTAAAATTCTTTATTTAGTAGTGATTTAGTTTTTACTGATTTCAGTTATAAATCAAGTTTTCTGTTGAACAGAAATGTCCTGGGAGACACAATGGAAAAACTTGTAAAGGAAGTCTCAACAGACACCAGAATTAGGAGATAATAAAATAGGGAAATAGACTGCAGCAAAGATAAATCATTGTTTTACTGGTTTGGCTTGGTCTGTTCTTTCCAGCAAGATGCTCCTTTGGAGCCCTGTTATTGCCAAGATCCTCACTGAAAAACTGGTGAAATTATTTCTAACAGTAAAATGTGTTTTATTCATCAGGAAGAGTTCAGTTCACAGTAGTCCTTAACCTTTTGACCCTCATATTCCTTGCTGAAATATAATTTGCTTAATTTTGTTTAACCACCAGCTGAAGAAAAAATATAGCAAGTATACTTGCTGTGTAGTTTAGAACATCTAGCGTGTCTTGACATTTTGCATCCTAGCAAAATTGCAATTATAATGCTTTAGGTATATCTAACATGCCCTGACACTCCATTTAGAAGAATGAACATGGCATTGAAAACTGTTTTCAAAAAACATTTATGTTCATGCAGTATGCACAGAAAAAAATAATTCAGCAATTCAATTTGGTTTTGAAATCAAACTTCAAAGGGTTTTAAGAATTTTTATTACAGAAACAGAACATGGATTTAACAGAATAGAGATGCAGTTAGAATTGGCTTAACATCTTTTCTCTTATAGTGCTGAGAAAAATATTTTGAAAGGAAAAGAATAACAAGTAAATACTAATCAGAAATTTAACTTCCGCTTTGTGTACCAATAGCCTCTCCCACTCTAAATGCAGATATTTTAGGGAGGTTAGTAACTTATGTGAACAAAAGCATATTTACATCAATATTTATCAATAATGAGTAAGAATCATAATCATGATTAAATGTGAAGAGGTATTTGAATGCATTTATATTTTTTGAAGTCTTTCTATTTCTGAATGCTGAATGAGACACAAGACGTACTAGTGTGAGCAATGATTGATGGCATGAAAGTGAGAGTTTAATTCCAATATCAGGCTCAGCTTTCCTCCAGGACACTGGGCAAAATCCTAACTAAGCACCTGAAACCTAGAGTTCAGTCATTTGCCTGTGGCTTGGTTACTGTTGGCCAAACAAATTTAATTGCATGTCCTTACTGTCTAGGGCTGTTGTGGTAATCATGAAAGGCTGAGGACAGGGGGGACCACAGGAGCCCAGGGAACACCCAGGGGTTGCCCACATGTGCACCACACACTGATCAGCCTTTGCAGCTCGAAGCCTGCCAGCTCTGCCCTTCAGTCTGGAGAACTCCACTGAACTCCAGAGCAGGCAGGCACCACACATGCTTGCTTTTCTTTTCCCCAGCATGTTTGGCACTATCTGAGCATGCATATTTAGCATTTCTGCTCAACTCTCTTAACATACCTTGACACTTGCAAGAAAGTCAAGAATAATGCAGACTCTCATGCTTGACATCTGGCCCTCAGTGTCACTGCTCCTTCCTCTACTATAACTATGGAGAAAAATTCTGAGAGAGCAGCACAGCTTTTCTCTCTAGGCCAGTTCTTTGACAGGCTGTGATATATTAATAAGAAGCACTACTTTAAATTACTTTGGTAAACCCCCAAAGAAGTGACTGGAATGAAGAAACACGACTCACATTACCCAGGTTTGTTGAAGGGAGTCTTAATGTCAGCTTTTACAGCACAGAAATCATCTTCAACTAGATATAGGACAAAAAATCAACTGATCATTTAGGGGAGCAGCCTTCCTCTCCACTCTCTGTAGTGTTGGGGAGTCTGCCTTGGAAGAGCACCTGAAAGCTTTCACAGGTAGAGAGGCTTCTGTAGTGCAAACAGCATTCTCAATACTATATGTATA
>VZRH01003822.1:1356849-1367935 GCA_013397555.1 Urocynchramus pylzowi | reverse complement strand
ATATATATATATATATATATATATATGTTTGTTTTTACTGCCTTTCTCTTTACTGCATACAAAGATTGCTATTGGCACTGTAAGTTGTTAGCCCCAGGTTGCTCAAAGCCCAAAGCCCTTTGGGTGCTAAAAATCCATTACTGTGGTATTTATTTTGGAGCTACAGACTAGATGAACAAGGGAATAGAGTAAGATTTACTCTGTTAGGCTGAGAATTTCAAAGAAACTATGCTTCACTGAATATATGGATTTTAAATGTCTTTATTAGAACTTTCATTTAGACATTTCCTAAAATCTTACCATGATATTATTAAGAATATACAAAATTTGGAAACCGAAAATGCAGAGGTAAACAAATTATTTGTTACAAAAAGGGCCTCACAGGTCTCAGGGGAAATAGAATATTCTAATATCTGTTTATACCAGCAGAAGTAAATCATATTTGGTAAACATAATGTTAATCATTTGCAAACATGAAAAATTGTGGAGTTTCTTTTGTTTCTTTCAAAGACTTTGCAAAACACATTGAATTTATTTGAGTTAAACTAAAAAGTAAGACTTTGGATGTAGATGGAAATTCCCTTCAATGTAAAAATGTTTCTTTCTTTGCATTTTGCCCTTCCTTCCCTCCTTCTTTGTTTTTATTTGTCTTCCCTCTCTTTTCTCCTTCATTTTATTTTCTTCTTTTTTGTCTCTTTTTTTGGTACAAAGACATACCTTAGTTTTCAAAAACCAAGTTAATTTTCAATAGGTCCGACTAGAAATGAACCATCTGAAATGACAGCTTACAGTCAAAGTCTCTGTGTCACAGTTTCCAAATTATTTTTGTAGTGAATTGAATTTTGGATGATGACTTCCTTTCCATTTCTCATGACAATCTTTGAGATTTTTAAACTTTGAATTCCAAGCCATGAGAAAGAGAGATCAAATATTGCACTACTTCTCGCAGTATGGGGTATGTCTGTGGTTTGAGCTATCAGGAGAAAAAAAAAAAAAAAAAAAAAAAAAAAAAAAAACACNGTGGGGTTTTTTTGTGTTTTAGAAAAAAAAAAAAAAAAAAAAAAAAAAAAAAAAAAAAAAAAAAAAAAAAAACAGGTTTCAAACTATTTCAGAAAGTACAGTTTCTTCAGGAATGGTGAAAATTATCAGAAAACATGAAGGGCAATAATAAAAAGTAAAGAATTGAGTTGCTCAGTGTGTTCTTGCTGAAATGAAGAAGTTTTCCATTTCAAAACCCCTCAGAAATATTAAGTAGTTAAGCTCTGAGGTATTTGTTTGGCACAGCTGCCAAGAGGGTGCAGCATGCACTGTGTGCTGTGGTGTCCCAGAGTGCACCCATCATGGTAAAGAATCCCACCATTACTGCAGACAGCGACATTATAGAAATTCTTTAGGAACAATGAGGAAGATGATTTCAGGAGGAAGGGACAAAACTAAAGGTAAGTTCAGCTTGTACCTAATTTTAGCTTGTTTATCCTTCTGCTGTTATGCTCTCTGCCAGATTTCAGGCTTCACTTTTTAGCTTCACTGACTATGATAATTCAGAATATAAATATCAAACCTACGTGTCTCAGGGTGTGGTATTCAAATTATACATAACAGAAGGAAATCTGTAAATATGTGAAGTCAGTTTAAAGAGTTACTAAGCTGTCATCTTCCTAATAAACCATCATAAAAAGTAGGTCATATCTTAAGAATATTTTACAGAAAAACATTGTAAATACTTTCTTTTAATTTTCTATTTACTGTTAAACAAACTGTAAAATGGACATTTTAAATAAATTAATATTTTCCAGAAAACACAATTTGATGTCCATTTAGATTGAATTAGACTCTTTGCAGCTAAATTTAGAAAAACACATTTTCCCACACTCTTTTCTTAAAAAAAAAAACACACAAAAAAATGTTCTATTCTATCCACCTGATTAATACAGTGCAGTTGCTGTACCATAGTGCAGCCAAGGGAGAGATGGATTAATATGTCAGCTGAAATTGACAGTAGGATGACTAGTAACCTTCCTGATAGAACTCCATGGGGTTTCAGACCTTCTAGGTAAATGCTTATAGCCAAAACCCCTGGTTTTAACTAAAAATATACAATTGCTGAAGTAGCTTTTATTCTGACACAGAGTACTAAAATTAAGGGGTTAGTAAAAAGAAAAAAAAAATTAAATGTATTTTTCTCTTTAACAATTATTGAAGCGGGTTTTTTTTCAACTTGTTCCAGAGACAGAGGATCTTGCTTAGAAAAGTCAGAATTTTTAGACTAAAAGAACTGCTGATATAAAATGTATCAATCATAATGTTAATGCTCATAAGAGACTTAGCTGTTAATCCTAAATTATATATATAAAAATAATAAAAGAAAACTGCAAACAGATACAAAGTGTCCATAGGAATGAGGGTTTGGCAGCATTTACTAAACATCCAGGCAGTGACCTTATGAATGCAGGTGCTACCAATGTAGTTATGTGTCAAGTGAGGTTTAAGAAACATCTCCTTTTTTCCTAAAAACAGCTGAATTCTGGCCCCTGGTCCAGCCAGGTGTTACCTGTCTTGGGACGTGGCTGGGGTCCAGCCCTTCTGCAGGAAGAGCAGGGTGAGTACATGCCCCGTGGGAGGGAATTCCCAGAGCAGTTGTTCTGCTCATCTTTGCTTCCTAGTCCCAACTTGGGTCAGATAGCTGCTGTCTGAGAAAGAAAGTGAAGTACAAGACAGACTGGTTCAAGTTCAAGCCTTGCCCCTCAAGGCAGTATGAATGCATTTGTAAGGAAAGCTTGTGTAGATATTGCTTCAGGCTTCCCTTCTGTGGTTATTTCATTCTAGTGCTTCAGGTGAAAATCAGGTCCTACAGATACAGCCTTGTGTCAATCAGGTTTGCTTTATTTATTTTTTTTTTTTTTAAAGATAGTATCTCAAATGGCATTAGACAGGTTTTTGGTTAATTATGTAAAATATACAAGTATATAAGAGAATTCATCCCTCTTACACAAGAGCTCAAATGCAACCCAAACATGTTGAAAAAAAAATCAAAAGTTGTATACTGCAGACTAGGCCTCACAACATTAATTGTCCAATCTTACAGAATGAGAGATTTGAAAATACACAGATCAATGTCTCCTGCAAACTGACTCTTCTGCCAGAGCTCTCATTTGCACTGTATAAACAACTATGTCTCACCCTTCATTCAGAGAATGACCTTTTGTAACTAAGAAGAAAATTAACAGCAAAAACTTCTTTTAAATGTTTTAAATGTGAGATAAAAATCCTATTTAATCTGCAATAATAATTGCTTTATTACTAGGAGTTTACTTTCTAAAAAGTATAAATTTATCACCTGTGGAGTTCTGAAAGAGTTATCATACAGGGACATAAAAATGCAGATGTTTTGATTAGATAATTTTATAATTGGAGATAGATCTCCAAAGAATTTAACACCCACCCTCAAAGAGCGTGTTAGTGCTGGAGCTGCTGCTGGTAATGAGGAGCTGCCCCTCAGCCAGACAGTATGAGCACAGGATAATGATGTCCTGCCTCTCATCTGGCGGAGTTTCTGACAAGAAAGGCAATGAATTGACACAAATGGCCTGTGAGGGGCTAGTGGGCTCCTTGCCTTCCTCTCCACCAGGAACTGCCTGGGAGCACTGAGGCCACATGTCTACACCTCCATCTATTCCTCCATTTAGTTAGACCCTGAAATTAGGAATATCATTTCAAGATTATGATGCTCACGTCTGGCAGAGACATAAAGTGTGGAACATCTGCAAGCATGGCAAGATTTTATGGAGGCAGACATTGCCCATTAATCACACTTGGCCACTTTTCCTAAGATATCCCAAGGTTTCTCATCTAACTATGAAGGCCAGAACCTCGGTATGTCTCGATCAATGACTGTAAACAAAACAAAATTGATTTATTTATGATAGGTCATCAGTGTGCAGGGTGGTGGTTTTGGCTACCAAGATCTAAGTTGTTCAACCTGGGAAATCATTTCTGAAAGATTCAGCTGGAATTAATCATTTGACTGAACCTAAATGTGTATAACATTTCCTTCTCATTTTGGTTGAGACAGATATATCCTAAATCACAGTGGAAAACTAGTAATTTGGAGTGTTTGAGCAAAGGGAAAACATTGGACAGTGCAGAATATATTAATACCTAAGATGCCTCAGGTGAGAATTTCTCTGCAGAAGAAAAACTTGTAGAAAGTGATGAATTAAACCAAAAGGTCTTACGGAAAATATTAGGATTCTATAGAATTTACTCCTAATTTTTAGAATTTCAAAGAAAACTGTGCCTTTTTCATATTTGTTAAGCTAATTGCAATAAGCTATAGCAATGCAGTGCATTTACTTAAATCCCTTGGGTGGTTGAAGTACTGGCTGAAATAAGTCTTTTTTCTTATATTTTATAGGGCTGTCCCATAGAATCTGACAGCACTTGTAGAGAACATTAAGATGCACTAATCATGGCCAGCATTTTAACTTTAGAAATGTTTTCTTGATTTCACATACACAGAAAAATGGCCAAGCTCAGAATGCTGCTCAGATGTAGCAGCTTCCATTTCTCCTCTTTATCCATGGGATAGACAAATTATTCATTATTACCATTAATAAACTTAAATGTATAATTGATTAACGTGAATTTTGTAGAATGTACAAACAAAATTGAAAGACATACCTGCACAGGAAAATTATTTCCTGAAAACTGTAGGTCCTGATAGAAGGCCAGCAGGTTAATCCATTTCTTCAACAAGCTTTTGACTGTTCCTTAAACTTTTGAACCTAAGGAGACATGAATTTTTCTTTCTTTAATGTGGATAGACAAAATTCTCTCTTTCCCAAATATTTATCTGTATCACTGGAATAAAACACCCCAAAGGCCTATGCACAGAACACCCTCTCAAAAGGAGTAATGCAGACCTCTGTCAAGATGGTCCTAAAGGTTTTCAGAACTAATACAAAGATTTTTCAAATATGTTAGTTACAGCTGTTTCTTCTTTGACTCATTAGTAAGGTAACTTCAAGGTCTGTATTACGTGTCTCTCTGCTTTAACTGTCTTCCAAAAGCACATAAACCTCTGTTGCTCTCCTCCCCCTTCCACCAGCAGCAAAAACCCAAGGGACCAGCAGATTATGGTAAATTTGAAGCAGTGGTTTGAAAGTGGTTACTGTCTAAGGCTCACCTGTAAAAGGCCTTCCATGGCAGCCTGTAAAATCCTTTGTCTCTGCAGCTCATAGAGCACATTGAGCACTGGCAGGAGGTGAGGAGCTATCAGCATGCCTCAGTGGTTCTTCTGAGGAAATTTCTTTCAATTTTGTTTCGACCTTTCAGCATGGTGACCCCATGTGTGTCATGGTGACACATCCAAAGGGACCAGTCTCCGCAGTGGATGTAAATGTAGTGGTGGAAGACATTCAGCTAATTACAGTGAGAAGAGCTGCAGTGGAGGGGCAGCTGGTCTACCAAAAGTTTGCTTAACTCAGACTCTAACACAAATACTGTAAAGCTGCTGCCTGCCTGAAATATCCTGTCCAGTATGAAATATACATTAATTTTGCCATTTGGATCTTCAAACACAGTTCCATGGTGGTCTGTCTTGTCATATAAGCTTTAAGGCTGAATTTCAATTTGTTTTCTCTAGAGAAATAAAAGCATGACATTGTCAAGATGGCACTTCCTGACTCACATTAGTACGTGCCACAATCTTGTCCCTGCCTGTGCCTAAGCACCTGAATGTTGGGAAACATGTTGATGGGGATGAGGCGGTGACAGGGTAAATGAGGAAACATTTAATGCAGAACGAGAGATTTTTTTTTAACACACTGTTAAATACCGTTCCATAAAAATTACAGATTGAAGAAATCTTGTGGTTTTGCACATTCCTCAAAATTGTTCTTATTCCCTAAACTCCACTGATACATTGCCTAATTTAATTTTAAAAGAGTAAAGTGATAGTTACTCACATTTTCCCTCTTTTTTTTTTTTGTTCTTACTTATGAACTCTGCACACCTGGGATTGCTAAAAGCTTCCCCTTGCTCCACTGAGGTGTTTATCTTTTCTTCCTTATTACTGTTTTGGGGAAGAAAATGTGTATCTGGGGCCAATATGGTGATTACTCACAGCACTCCCTAGTTAAACAGCTTCAGTGGTGTGGTTCCCCTGGGTAAAAGTTTACAAGAATGCCTTTGAACTTTCTCTTGAACAGGGTTTCCTTTACAGTTTTTTTTTAATACTGATAATTCTTTATCAGCTTAATCCTGATCTGGTATCTAAGCTTCAGGAATATAATTAGTAGAAAGTATTTTTTTTCTGCCGCTAATATGCTAGTATATAGTGTACAAGCATTAGTAAAAATATTCAAACGCATAGAAATCCATTCCTTACATACAAACTTTTTCTAATTTAGAAAATATTGGTTATGTTTAATGTTGCTTTGAGAAATGATAGTGCTGAACACCATACACATTTTATGTATAAAATAGATTTATTTGTTCAACTGTACTAATTGTGCCAAAGCATTAAATAATGAAAATCCTTTTACATTACACCATACTCGCAATTCCTTAAAAACTGCAGTATTATATGCTTTAAAGAAATACATGTTTTTCAAGGTTCAATTACTGTCATGGCAAATATCCAGACCAGTGAACAAAGACAATAAAATACCTTGTACAAAGTTAGAGGCCCCTGAACACTTTTATTATACTGTACACACTGGAATCCATGAAAGAGTTTTTAGCCACTATAGTCTGGGAAACCATCTGGTTTGTTCTGTTTTGAACAAAGAAAGCCATTTTTATATTCTTACTTTTCCCCCTTATTGGAGGGGAGGACTTATGCTGCCATAGCGAAGATTGTGTCAGCACTTCCTTTATTAAATCCATTATAAGACCCAAAAGAGGGACTGGAGAGTCGTCAAGTGTCTGCAGGTGGAGGCAGAGGGAGGTGTGAGACCAGAGCAGTCAGGGCCTTCCCGCTGCCCCAGCCGTGCACGCTGGCCCAGCACAGCTGCACAGGCCCGGAGCTGCACAGGCCCTGAGCTGCACAGGCCCGGAGCTGCACAGGCCCTGAGCTGCACAGGCCTGGAGCTGCACAGGCCCAGAGCTGCACAGGCCCGGAGCTGCACAGGCCTGGAGCTGCACAGGCCCCAGAGCTGCACAGGCCCGGAGCTGCACAGGCCCCGGAGCTGCACAGGCCCGGAGCTGCACAGGCCTGGAGCTGCACAGGCCCCGGAGCTGCACAGGCCTGGAGCTGCACAGGCCCCGGAGCTGCACAGGCCCGGAGCTGCGCAGTCCCCGCTGGCTTCACCGCAGCATCCACGGGGAATTTCACCAGGAGATGAAATGCTCGCTCAGTGCTCAGTGCAGCCATCATCAGAGGAGCAGGAGTCAATCCATGGCTATCCACTGGGCATGTTCCAGTGACTGAGGCCTGTCCGGGTGACACCGCCGTCATTCAGGCGGGATTGTTGGACTGGCTGTGGGGACAGATATGGGATGCAGGCAGGTGTGTGCCTGCTTGGGATCTGTCCTGGAACAACTGAGCTGGAGGGGGCCACAGCACAGCAGGGCTCTGGGTCTGCAGCTCCCACAGCACATGGTGGCAGCACAAGGTGCCATCCACACTGTCACCCTGCTGGCAGGGGACACTTCCCTGCGGTGAGGGCCTGACGGTTGGTCCCTGGTACTTGGTGGTGTCAATACAAACACAGAATAACAGAAAATGAGAGCAATGCCAATGGCACTTCAGAACTCTGAAGAGATACACTGCAGCTCTTATGTACAGTAGAAAAAGCTGCAGAAAATGTTGAGATCTATTTTTTGTTTCTTTTCAGAATTAAATAAGTTTGTAACTGCTTTTGTAGCCTGTAGGGAATTTCTATCCTCATGAAGTAGACAATCGTGTTAATTAGTTCTAGCTTTTGTTTCTTAGGAGAATTTTTTAAATATACTTTGTGTTCAACACATTTTATAGGCCGATAATATCAGCATTTGATATTAAAATGCAGACACTTCTCTCTCAAGATTCCTATTTTGCTTTTCATTAGTGGCAGAAAATCTTACAACACATTTTAGTTTAATTTAAAAAGAATAATTTTTTTTCTCTTATGTAAAGTTGTAGACTTGAAGCTTTATCTTGCAGAGACTCATTTGCAAATCATCTAATGCAAACACAGTGAATAGTAACATGATGGGACAGAGGTTTAACGGTATAAAGGGAACAGCATTTTTTAGAAACATCCTGGCATTATCAGGCATCATTATTGAAGTACAAGACAATAAAATTAAGGAGGGACTTTTATGCATAATACCCAACCTAGAGCATTTGAGAGAACTGATGAGCTTCACTCAGCCTTGCTGATTGTCAGGCCTTGATGACACATGAATAGAGTGCACAGCTCATCTACTTGATGCATAAGTTTAAGAAATTACTCCTTCAGCTGGCATTCCTTCACTATAAATAGTTTGTATAGGAGTTTCCACAAAGCTCTTGAGCCAAGTCAACTAGATCAGCTTGAATGACTACTAAAGGTGATGTAAAATAACTAATACCTTTTGTGTTGTGACTTTCTATTAAACAGGCTGTCAGAAATGCAGGAATTTTCCTAACAAATAAAAATCAGTTGTGCTTAAACTCTAGAAATGTTTTATTTTGATTAATTAAGTTTTGATTAATCAAGGAGTCTTCTCCAGTTTAATTCATTCATGTCACTTTGGAGCTATCATCTGTGTCTGCGTAGGAAATGACACAGGTCTGGTTTCAAACCATGTACTGATCCCAAACTGAGTGCTGTTCTGTGTGAAATTTGGTACAGCAGATTTATATTGTCTTTGCCATACTTGAAGAATGTCTTGAGATAGCATCAACTATCAAGATTTGATTCCAAACTTATTTCAAAGGCTTCCAGAGGACAACAAAGGGTGGGGAGAGAAGTTACAGATCTGGAAGACAGATGACCAGGCTTTCCTGGACTGCTGGGATTGCTTCATCACAGTCCAAAAATGTCCATAATTTAAAGTTTTTCTGTTTGGTCAAGAGCTGTGAATATCATGGCACAGCTTTTCCACCAAGCAGATGAGTGTCACAGACACTTCTGTTCAGTGGGAAATGGCTTACACAAAACACTTTAACCCTGAATTTCTCTCCACCCACCAGTGTTATCCTGGAGGAATAAATAAACAGTGTAAGTTACATTTCGTCATACACTGGGTTTGGAGGTATCTTGTACAATTTACTTTAGCTATAGTCGTAATTTAAGTCATCTTTTTGAATTGATGAAACACTCTGAAATATTATGATCTGTTTATCTGGGTTTTGGAAGAGAGCTCATTCTGGTCTGATCTTGCCAGGTTAGGTACTGAATGGTGAAGTCACCCACATATATGAAATTGCTTGCAGATGGTTAAGCGTAGAAGCTGAGCCTAATCTCCCCATTTCTCTAGCTTTTATGAAACCTATTTTCAGGCATGGGGATATTTTATTTTATTACATTTACTCATCTTGATTTCTCCTGTGACTAAAGGATTCTTTCCCCAGCTGCTTTGTTCTTAATTGTAAGTGAGCAATTACTTCAGGATGTGTTACTTTCGTAGTATAAGCTATTCCCAGAGCAAAAGAAATATTGAGAAAGAGAGGGTGTGCCCAGGATATTTTCAAACTCTACCTTCACTATTTTTGTCTTTTTTTTTTTCTTTTTTTCATGCTGCAGGATTTGTTATAGTATTAGCCTTAGCAGGGTGGATGCAGTGTGATTTTCACAAATGAGATTTTCCTTTCCCAATTATGTTGTACTCTATTTATGGTTGTTCCACTAAAATTTAACTTCTAATGTTGTTTTTGTAGACTTGACAATTCCCTTGTCTTTCTGTTTCTCATGAAAAATGCAGAAAATCAGCTGCATCTCTTTATAGTGTCCATTAAATTCTTTAAGAGGTTCCTGTGAAGTCTTAGAAAGATACTCACTAATGAGATATGAATGCCATATCTTGGCTGACTACTTAAAGAAGCACTGACCTGTTCATAATAAAAACAAATTTTGAAAGGCATGGCATTTCTATCTTATTTATAAAATTCCTAATTCAACCAAAAAAAGATCTTATATAAAATGAAAATAACACTAGTAAATGCTTTATGAATGAGGATTCCATAAAAGAAAGAAGTTGTTTATAAAAGCTACACCATTTGCTAGGCCTTCATGGATATTTCTGGTCTCGCAAAATTTTGTGCAAAGTCATGCCATTCAGGAAGCATCAATTAAGCAATTTATTTATGCAAATGGTGAATGTAGTAAGTTAATTAGAACAGCAATGGGTGTTTGCTAGAGATTCCAAGTTTGGCAGGCTAATCACTCCACTCTGGCATGCTGCATGCCATTTGTCCCTTAGGCTTCCCATAAAAATCAGTCAAAACTCCTCATAAAAATGACAGATTGCTTCAAACTCAGGAGCTGTGTCCTGAATATGTTCTAAATAGGATTTGGTGTTTTGGGGAGAAAATGGATTTGTAATCAGATGCAGAGACCCAGGAGAGAGAGGACTAAAGCAGACAGGAAGGGAAGATTAAATGAATATATATGAAGCTTCCAAAGAGCATTTTCAAGTAAGGTATGACTCAGGATTCAAATTTCCCTATATATGCACACAAGATCCAGACTCATGCTTTTCAATGTCATACTGAATCTATTGAAACCCTCACAAAAAAGGCAAGGTAAATGTTTAACTGAAAAAACACCAAAACCCTCTATGTGTTTACCCAGCATTTCAATGCTTTCCACTTCAGGAAGGAGATGATTCTAGATAAGGCTGCTAAAGAAAGTAAATCTCTCTGATACTCCAACCACAAAACATCAGTGGTAATTTCTGCTTAAATGTTTTTGAGCTTTCAGCTTCAAAGGCTGGCCACCAAACCACTGTGCTGCTGTAATTTTAATCTTTTTCATCATGCAGTGGTAAGGTAGGGTCATTTACATGTAGTTGCTGGCACGTTAATTTGGCATCATTAATTTTATTTTTCCACAAAAAGTCAGTTGGTCCTTGATTAGTATTTATGCATTAACATACTCAAAATATGAAAAAGTTCACT